>JAWNZC010000468.1:837500-1077500 GCA_035771165.1 Paragorgia papillata | reverse complement strand
AACAAGAATAGATCGCGTTATTTGTTTTCTGTTTTCTGCAAATTTCGAGACGAATTTGGTTTTCCGTTTTCTGTATTGATTATTATTGTATAAAGAAGCCGACGAAAAACCTTGTTTTGTCACGCACCTAATCCCATCCCCCCCTGTCTGTTTTTTCGCGCGCTTTATATACCGCTTTATAATCACTGTAAAGATGGAGGACGATAGCTTTATAAATGTCGCTTATGGAGAAGGTGAACATAGGATAGATAGAAGGCTGAAGAAAGGTCAAGTGAACGCTGAGAGGTTGGCTCAAATGTTTGGGGTAAGTCATCAAATATTCGAATATTTGTATAAGGTGTGATCGAGTCCTTATTTCATGTGAGCTTGCCAGATTGTGGTGTGGTGATATTAAACTAGAAGTAAGTTATGTCTTTAATTTAGCTGGAAGTCGTGGGTATTCATATTGTAGACGAGTTCTCGGGATCTACAGAATGGCCGAACAAAGATGGCCGTTTTGACTTATCTGACTTTAGACGCGATTCGTATATGAAAGTTGAAGGACGTAAGAGATCAGGAACTCTGTCAATGCCAATAGGAGGATTGTATTCTTACCAAACCTCGGCCCCATCCAGTAGTACTAGTGCAGCAGGGTATTCTTCGATATTCAGGTTCGTGCTATTTTGTATATGGAACATAAATTTTAAGATTTGATTTGATTTTAAGTTGTTTTTTTAAATTTATGTTTCTTGCTTATCTTTTTTGGAGGGCTCTTTATTTGATAAATATATAGTTGGTTTTTTTTGTGCCTTATACCCATTTAGATATATAATGGAAAAGAGAGGGGACGAGACAATTCAAAATGACTACCAATTTCTGATTGCAGGTCAGTTATGCCAACAAAGAAAAAATGTAATAGTTATTGCCTAAAAGTCACACTGGCCAAAAAGAATGGAAATAAAATACAAGACCCATCAAGGCAAACATATGTTACTATAAATGATGCAACTGTTCCACATATAACAGCTCAGTGTAAAGAGGAGTTTCATAACAATTCATTGATCCTTGTGTCAGGAAACTGTTTGCCCATCGAAGATAGTGAAGCAACAAGAGGTACTCATTCATTTGGCAGTATCTTTTGTCATCCAAAAGATGAGTTTGGTGGTATTGCACATTACTACACAAATAAGAAATTTTAAAATAAGTTCTTTTTTCTCCTTTTATTAGGACTTGTATTTTGGAAAGCTAATTCTAGAAAGGTGTTTGCCATTCCTGCACCAGTTAAGAAGGAACGCAGTGTTGTCTATGTAGATGATGATGCTGCTGATTCAGATAATTCAGAAACGGCTTCTGCTGCTGTCAAATCAGGTGTGTCCAATACGCACACGTACACACACACACACACACACAAATACGGTGCCAAAAATATTGAGGTTGCAATAATCGTGACATGGGGCCTAAGACTCCCACATGAAAAGCTGAGACTGGCAGTTGCCAAAATTTGCAAAATGAACTTGATCTGGGAATTAGGAAAAGTTGTTTACCAATTGTTTTGTGAATGATATAGGTTAATTCGTATTTTTTGTTTACTCTTTAAATTTAGCCCAGAATCTGCCATTCCCACTCCCTTCTTTCTTCCCCCCCTCTCCCCATATCCAAAGATAGGGAAGAGGGAGGGTATAGGGGAACCCTGAGCCACCTACCAAACATGAACTACCAAATCGAAATATATAACAATTTTAGTGCACTGCCAAAACATGGAATATTGCAGTACGTAAGCTAACATTGCTACATTTCAATTTGGTTTTCAACACTGTCTACACAGCACACTATTTACTCGGGCTACTATGGTTGGCCGAAAATATCTTGGGTGCACCATTGACCAACTCTGCAGTCCAGTAAACACCCCTGCACGGGATTTCGACATCCTTCATCCCCACATGCATGTATATTTACAGGGATTTGTTCTCTATAAATAAAGCACTATGACTAACTATGTAATTATGTAAAATCCCCTAGGTGAAAATGACCAAAAAATGAAAAACATTGTAAAAGTGGCAGTGATGGAAGGCATAGAACAAGCACTTCCTACAGCAGTCCAGACATTTCAAGAAAGCATGGATGAAGCTTTGAAGTGTCATATGAGCCACGAAGCATTCATAGCAAAAGCAGTACAAAGTGTATTATTGCAAGAAATAGTTGAATGCTTACAGTGTATTATTTGCAAAGAAACATCAACCCCCCCTATTATTGTAACCACTTGTTGTGAGTCAGTTATTGGTTGTCACCAATGCACAAAAGCATGGTTAGATTCAGGGAAAACAACATGTCCTAAATGTAGAGAAGAAGGCTTTAACAGCGCAACAATAACGATGAGAGGTTTCGATGACTTTCTCACCAAGATGCATTGATCAACTGCCAGACTGAATTACAAGCATTTTAATATCAGCATAAAAACTGAAACAGCAAAGATTATACATGAACATGAACAGTTTCAGGTTTACAGTTCAAATTAATTTGACAGTTCTCTTGTTATATTCAAGTATGTCATGATTGCAACACAGAAATGAGTGTCTTCGTTGTTCACGAGCTTGCCATAAATCAGTTCCCAGTTCAGGTTGTTATTAAAACGTTGTTTTCTCTCATGTTGCAGTTGTATATTTGTGGACAAGGGGTCTCTACCAAAAACAGGAAATCGTGTTATATGTCCACCCATCTGCTCATAATTTGCAATGGCTTCTTCACTTGTTGGAACCATTTGTGGTAAAACATGTGATACTCTGTTGTTGTTATTTCGTAGATTCACAGGCTTTCCAACTCCTGTCAGTGTCCAATAATAAATGTAGTAAGTAAAAATGGGGTTCCTATGAATGAGGAAAGCATATTGACATGATCACTGCCATAATCACCCATACAAATATGTAACCACCCAACTAGCCAGCAGGAACTGAATGAGGAGGGGATGGGGACTTGACAAGTCAATTGCCTCCATAATAAATAAATATATGCTTTGCCACCCCTCCAATGGGGGGTCCATACTCCCCACTTCCCTTCAAGACGAATTTTGTAATTCTTCCATATTGGATGAGAAAATACTGAGGGTAAAAAGTGAAGAACCCCAAAGCTCACATCAAACTGGTTATCAAAATGATACACATGAACAAAAATGTTGATAATAAATTAATATAGTTTCCTGCGTGATTTTCATATCCTATCTTTAGCAAAACTGCAATGTCATCACCAGGGCTGGGAGAACCCCTGCCCCCAACAATTATAGTTAGTACATACACAAAAAATATAAAATTTTTCACCCACTCCCCCTTTGTACACAAAGAACAATAGAAATGATGTCATAATAACAATACCTATATGCTTTTGTTAACCCCAACTCACTGTGTACATACTAAATAGATGACCCCTAGGACAGTTTATTAAAATCATTCATTTTTTGTTTGCCAATTCAAATTATAAGGGATAAAATAATCAAATTACCTGGAATAGTGTGATTATTCCATGACTGCACTACCTTCTGCATACCTATATATGCAACCCTTAAGGTAACTGAAGAAACACAATACTTGACATCTTCAAGTTCCATATCGATTAAATTGTTTTCTTCCATTTTACGGAGAGCATTTTTGATTGGATAATTAACCCTAGCATTCACTTCAACCCAAATCCTCTCAATAACAAGGTTCTGAAGAAAATTAGAAAAATCAACAGACACAACCACAAAACAACACTGCCACTCTGTGATTATATTGTCGAATATAACTATTAAACTTACTGCATAGTTTCACAAGAAATATCATTAAACAATATCAGTGTATAGTGGTTAACTGTGTGTGTGTGCAGTGGTGCTGGAGGTAGGGGGGTGATGGTACTGTATCTGTCAGTGTCCCTGGGGGTAGTAAGGGAAAAAAGGATCACCTATTTTATGTATGGCCCGCATCTAAATTTCATGGACACTACCATATTACCTTTTTTGACTCAGTTTGACGGTGTGGATCTCGATTGGGATTTGTACGAAGGTGGGCCAGAGTCTCTTGAACATATAGAAGTAGATAAAATTCTTTGCCATGATCAACTCTGACCTGATCAAACAAGCCTTCACCGAGAACTGTTTTCCTAAACAATCACAATTATTTGTGTTAGTCTAAATGTCTAATACTATTGGCTGATGCCAACATCAGCAGTAATGGTTAAACTATTAAAAGCAAATAAAGTTATAAAAATATTAATAATTAAATAATAAAATTATTGCAGAGATGTTGTACATAATGAGCACAAAATACATGTACTGTACATGTATAAAGGTTAGAATAGCTGGGACAACATTCTTAACCCAATCCTGGCCTGAGACAGCCTTTATATGTTATCCTGGCTAATTAACACAAGTCAATTTCATTTAGCACACGGGAATGGTTCGCTGAAGTTGGGCTGGGCATTAAGCCATTCCCTCCTAGGCTGCCCTGAACCACTCTGGCCTCTTCCCTCTGCTGAATAAAATCATCTGGCATTAGCCAAAATAAAACTATAAACACTTGGCTCAGGAGAGAAAGGGTTAATGTGTTGAACCAAAAGCAAATGAAGTTATTGATTAAAAATTTTAATAATTAAGTATTAAATTATTGCAAACCTTATACATTGCAATATATACTGACAATCATTTATATACAGTATATATATATATATGTATAGTCAGGGTTTTATTCAAGCACATATATTATATATATCAGTGATGGATCCAGCTTGATCTGGTAGGGGGGGAGGTGCTGCAGGGGCGGATCTAGAATTTTTTAAACCTTAGTCAAACCATTCCTAGGGGGGTCCGGGGGCATGCCTACCCAGGCATGGCTACATCCCACTGCAGCAAGGCACTAATTGAGTAATTGGCACCCCCCTGCACCCTCTTGGCCAAGGGCCGGGGGGTGCGCACCCCCCGCACCCCCCTGTAAATCCATCACTGATATAGTGATGTAATGAGTGTATATGATTTCAGTCATACCTGAAAATATCATTATATATCACAACGTTGTTCTTAACTGGCATGCAAGAGAATGCTGGGATATATTTTGAAAATCCATCGATGGCACAAACGTGAGTTACACCATACATCGCCAGTTTCTCATTTTGGTCTAAATGGAGCTTATGTCCATAATATTCAGCTATATACGGGTGTGGATTTGTTTGCCGTTCAGTTCGTGTCTGACTTTGTTGTTGGTAGATTGGTGGTGAAACTCTAACCAGTGACTTTCGCACGCGTTGTTCCGAAGCAACAATCGATCCTAATTTGCTATCCAGATAGCCTTTCATCATCTTTCTTCCATACACCGGGCCCACCTTTTAAGACACAATTGTCAAAATTACCAGTGGTAGCGTAAAAAATTCACAAATTTTCTGTTAATGTAGATAATATAACAAAAAAAAACTCTATTTGAATTTCAAAACTACCTCAGAGACGGCAACTCTTACTGCATTATCAAGTTGTTCATCTGAGACAATTCCTCTTCGTTTAATTCCTCTTTCTCTACAAAAGCGTTTGATACTACGAGAACTGAAACCTCTCAGTCCTGGATATGTTGCTTGCAGAACATCCGATAAATCCTGTATGGTGTTTTCTTCCTTTGACAAGAAATCTCTGATAAAAATTTCGTGCTCTTCCAGAGCAGCCATATTGCCGGTAGTTCAAGACTCAAGAGATACGGGGGGATTCGGTGCATGACAAAACAAGGCTTCTTTATATTATATACAATAATCAATACACAGAAACAGAAAACAAATAACGCGTTCTATTTTTGTTTTTAAATTGTTTTCAGTTAATATTGAATAATGGTAACGAAATTTGTTCTTCAAGTGGCTCTGAAAACGGTTGGCCCTTTGATAAACGAATAACCGTTCTATTTTTGTTTTTTAAACTGTTTTTCAACATTGTAAAACGAAAAACGGAATTTAAAGACTGTTTTTCGTTTTTCTAGAGCTCGGAAAACGGTTGGCCCTTTGATACACGCATTGTTGTGGAGTATAAAATAAAAAAATTATTGGAAAAAAGGGAAAGAGAAAAGATATAAAAGGAGAAGGTTTGTTACATTTCATTCATTCGTTCAGATATGAATGTTGAGGAACAATCAACGGTGTTAAAAAAATTTGTGTCAGTGAGTGCTGCTGATGATAAATTAGTTTGTGTTCCTGGAATATTTGAAAAAGTTTATGAAAATATTGGAAAAGATATTGAAAACATAGCTGGTTGTGTACAAGAAATTTTGAATGAAAAGTTAAGCGAAGTAGAACTTACCGATGTAACAGTAAATGTATTGGAAGTTTTGAAGTATGAAATAAATGTCGCACTGAATACATGGTAGGTTTAAAAAAAGAAAAAGCATAAGAAGAAGAATGCAAGCCCTACCAATGGAACATAACCTGAGGAATGGACGTGGCGCAATTATTTCCGGACTTTTTGAACTGAAAATAAAACAGAGTGATACTTATATTGATGTATTAATGATGGATAAGATAAGAGACAATAAACCGATTAATATTAATTTAGTAGTTGATCATGTAAAAACTGAATTACGCGTACGAATAGAAGAACTATCGGGTCATGTGCAGTGTTTTTTGAATGAGTATTTGACTGAAATTGAACTTATCGAAGACATTCAATTAGATATAAAAAAGCTTGTGAATAAAAAGATCGAAAAAGTGGTAAAAAAGAAAATACATTTCTTGTTACAGAAAAGAGCGAAAGAAGAGTGGTGCAAGGACGATAGTGATGATAGTGAAGAAAAAGAAGAAGAAGAAGCGAACACTGTGGAAGAAGAACAGAACATTTGGGAGATTGGGAACTGAAAAAAAAAATGGAAGAAAAAACTGATTAATGAACTATTAAAAAAACCACAAAATTTTGATTTAAATGAACTATTAAAAAAAAAAACCACAAAAATTTGATTTTAATAAGGAAGAAGAATTATTAGAAAAAACATAAAAATGTTGTTAATAGAATTATTGCTTTAAATAATGTAAAACCTTATAAGGAAGTAAAAAATTTGTATACATTTTAAAAGAGAAATGTTGAAAAAACAATTGAATTATGTTGAATAAAGAATATTATGTTTTATTAAAACCAAGTATTGAATTTTAGATAAAAAAAAGTTGGGTTTTATATACAATTTTTTTGAAAGAAATACGAAAAAAACTGATTTTTTTGAAAGAAATACGAAAAAAACTGTGATAAACGTGTGTTGTTTTTAAGAAAAAATCAGAAGTTGATTATATGTAGAGAGATATAGAACTTTGGAGAGTTTGTTTTTTTCAAGAAATTGAATTTTTTTTTCAAGAAATGCAAAAGTGGATAAAGAATGTAAAAACGAATTTTATTTTTAATAATAATGAAAGAACATTTATTGAATTTAATGAAATTTCAGATCTATTGGAACACAAAGTCCAGATTCGCGTATTAAAGTTACGAATGTAAAAAAAAATTATTTCACTAAATGTGAGGATATGGTTTTTTTTTAGTTGTACGGTATTTGGGATTCAATAGCACAGTATAGATACCATCGAACATTAGTTAGAAATATACCCAAAAAAAAAGATCATGATTTTATTCAGGATATTGGAATGTATACCGATACAAAATATTGGGGGGGGAAAAAAAAAATAGAAAATGTATAATATTGTAAAAAAAAAAAAATAGAAAATGTATAATATTGTAAATGTATATAATTAAAATTTCTCTATATAAAGTTGTTTTTAAAAAATAAAATCATTTCTTTTTTGAAAATGGCTGAGAAAAATGATGAAGAAGAGCTAACTATGTCTGAAGAAAGAAATAGAGACCCATATAGTGAAAAAAGAAAATTTATTGAATTTAATGATGTTTCAGCTATATTGTGGTGGAGTTCGGGAGTGGCTAAAATTACTCATGTGAAAAAAGAGTATTTCATTTGCATGAAGATGTGGTTTATTTTGTGATAAATGGAGTCTTTCAAGACGGACCACCGATAATAAAATATTATTGGACATTAGCTAGATATTATAGATTTGTAAAATCAAAACGAAAAAAAAGACGTGATTTTTCTTTGTGTATTGGAAAGTATACAAGAAGAGAAGATTGGGCAAAAGAATAGGGAAAATCCAAGGATAATACAATATACGTCAAGAGACAATTTTATGTAACTCAACTCAAAAAAACCCAACTTTTAATAAATCATAAATAATACAATTCATGTAACTTTTTTTAATAAAGGATATATTTTTGTGTTCAGTTTTTTTCTAAAAAAATTATTTTTTCAAAAATTTTACAAAATCTGCTGCACTTCCATTCCATAATAATACATTGGGTAACATATCGTGAGTCTTCACTGTAGTTTTTTCCTTAAAAAAAATTAAAATTTTGTAAAACCTTTTATAGTTTTTTTGTTTATTAAATTAACGTCAACATAAACACGAAGAAAATCGCTTCGTACTTCTGGGTAAATTTCATAAACGATAGCTTTAAATGCTTCAATTGTAATTGATGTATTCCATACATTACACCACATCAATTTACTTTCGAAGTCGTTGCCTGTAATTTTTCTTTTGGAATCTATCATTTTTGCAGTAGTGTATTTCTCTCTTCGTTTTTTTTTTGATGATTCATTTTCATCGGTCGGAAAGAATCCAGCGCAATCAATAATGAAACTGAAGTCGCTTCGTTGTGTACGTATGAATTCCAGTAATCCACTGATAAAGGCTAGTTTTCCATTTAGTAGAGCGAACGGATCTTTTTCTAGTACATCTTTATTTTTTTCCAAATAAGATTCCCACGCCCTCGTAGTAATCCTACGAAGCATTACGTTTTGTTTTTCATCTATCATATCAAACGTTACAGTTGTTGATTCAGCTTCAGACATGATTATTTTTTTGTTGGATACTGATTTTTTATTAAAGCTAACGCTTATATAGTTTATTTTTTGGTTCCAAATATGGTATGATGGTGTTTTTTTGGGTTGTTTTTTAATTTTTTAAAATGTATTTAAGAAAGATGTTTCAACAAATTGTTTCTTAAAAAACAATGAACTTGTCAAGGGAAGAAAAAATACAAATAAGAAATGGTTTAATTATAAAAACTGTTTTGATTAATGTACGTTCTGTGCAGAGATTTAATCATGGATCGATCGGTCTTTTGTATTGGATGTTTGGATTATTAAATCATTATGAGGGAGATTGTATCTATTCTATTGAAAGGAGAAATAAATTGGAAGAAGAAAATGAATGGATACCAGATTTATTTTTATATAATGGAATTGTTAAAGAAGAAGAGAGAAAAAAAGGGGATGAAAACTTATTTCCTTATTTCGTTATATGCGCTGGGACCTCGAATTATTTATTACCGTATATAAACGATAAAAAAAGTTGTTATGGACTAAAGTATTATTTTGAAACGAGACAATTTATGTTAAAATGTAGTTCTAATTACTGTTGTTCTATGTTTCCAATAGATGAGAAAATTAAATATTATTTTAATGTTGAATATGTATATAGTCGTAATAGTTTTCATTTATTTGGATTTATGAATACAAAGAATGAAATGTATTATCCTGTAGCGGGGGATATATTTTCAATTCTTGATAGCGTGAAGGGTAAATACGGCTATTCATGCCAAGCGATATGTGCTTTTTTACATTCAATCGTACCGTGTATTTTTTTTCATTGTTATCACGATATTTACAACGTAATGGAATATGATCCTGTTTGGAATTTTTGGATTAATGATATTTTAGTTTACAATTTAGCAGTGCTTTTTTTCGATGTTTTGCGATTCACATAATCCAAATGGAATATTAGCGAGTGGAAATATGAGAAAATATAACATGAATTTATTTGATGAATTTATCTATGATAAATTACAGTTTGATCTTAACCGTATTGATGATGATGATTCATTTTCAGTAGATTCTGCTTTTGTGTATAGAAAAAATGAAATATGTAGATTTAAAAATTGTAAAAAAACAGTAAATTATCCCGAAAGATTAACAGTAGAAAAAATAAATGGAAAAAAAATGAAAAATATAAAACAATTACCATCAATTCAAACCTTATATAGTAGGCAAGTAACTTATGAAAAAACTATTTTAAGTACCAAAAATAAAAATTGTTTTGTAGAAATAAATAACGACGAATTAACAGATATTAGAATTAGATACGCTGAATATGTATATTCAGCTGAAAATATATTAGTAGTACATAAAAATTCAGTTTGTAAATAAATATGAGAATTTTTTTTTATTATATTTTTATGCAATTTCCTATTGGTCAATGGATTTTTAAAGATTGTATAAATTTTTTATGTAAAAATAATTTTTCAGAAAACTATATTATTGAATGTATAAATTTTTATAACGAGTCTTTAACCTTATATGGTCTAAAATAATTTCATTGTTTCTTTTGTTTTTTTCAAAAAAAAATAAAAATGAAATGATATAAATGTAAGTATTTTTTTGGGTAAACTTTATTCGCTTTGATCGTTGGCTAAAGATGGAATTATATTTGAGAGAATATACTCAATACGAACATCCACTAGTGAAGTATAGCGATTTATCACGAAAAATCGTAGCATTGAAAAAAAAAATGATAAAGCAGTACTAGCCAAAGCTTATCCGACCAGTAAGCAATGTTTAAAATTTTTGGTTAACAGCGAAATGGAATTGGATATGGATATTATTCCAGATTTAATTAACGCTCTCAACAACACAAACGCTACAAGTGATTGGTCAACTCAAACATTTGTAATTGTTTCTGAATATGTGAATTACAAGAAAGATGCTATGCGTCTCGTTCTGCGTAGTAACGATTTTGGTTCAGGTGAACTCGTCGTTCAAAAGAAAGAAATTATTCTCCCCGACGAAGATTTAAAGTTTGTTGAAGAAGAAGAAGATAATGATACTGACATCACCTACAACGAGTTCAACACATCTGAAGTTAAATGGGCCGATCAATGGGGAAATTTTTCGTTTAAGAAAACCGATAATTTGGGGGAAATTGCACAACAGTTGGGGAATTTTTATCATGCTGCGAGAGGAACAGCCGTTACTAAAAAAATAAAAAATAAAACTGAAGTGAACCTGGAAAAGAAGAAGAGGAAGCAACAACAACAACAACAAGACGTTGAAACGTCAACAACCGTTGAGTGTGAGTTAGAAGATTTTAATCAAAATGAAAAAGGAAAAAAAAATAAAAATGATAGAGCTTTAGTTGAGTTATTATATTATTTTAGTTTGGGTAAATTAAGTTTAGAAGATTGTATTTGCCGTTACAATGATCATATAAATGCAAACTTAGAAGATGAAAATAAAGTTGATTTTGTCAGTATGTTAATTTCTGGCGAAGTGGCCGAAATTAGAAAATTAATTGAGAAAATATAATTTATTTTTTTTGTTGTAGAAAAAAACAAAAAAATGAGAAAAAAAAGGAGACAATTTTCAGAAGATTTCATAAGAAAAGCTGCAAGATTATTGAAAGGAGAAACATTAGAAAAAGAACATTTAGAGAAATATAAACAACATAGAAGTATTAAAAAAAAATATAAACGATTAAATATTAATAATGTAAGTGAAAAAAATGAACAATGGTGTATTGATTTAGCAGAGAATAAAGATTTATCAAGGTATAATAAACAATATCGTTATTGGTTGGTTTGTATTGATGTTTATTCAAGATATGTGTGGGTTGAACTTTTAAAGAAAAAAACTGCAAAAAATACAGCGAATAAATTTGAAAATATTTTGAAAAAAGAAGATTCACCTACAAAAATACAATGCGATGAGGGGACAGAATTTCAATTAATTCGTAAAGAATTGAGTAAAAAATATGGATTTTCTGTTTTTCACACTTACAACCGTGAAATTAAAGCATCGCATGTTGAGAGAGTAATTCAAACCTTAAAAAAAATGGTAAGACGTGTTTTTAACGTTAACTGGAGAATTTGATTATCACAGTTATTTACACGTAATCGTTGAAAGATACAACAAATCACCCCATTCAAGTTTGGGAGGGTCTACACCGTATGACGTATATCGTGGAAACAAAAAAAATATATATATATATATATAATGCTGCGTAAAATGATTTCACCTATCACTTTCACAAAGAACATCTTAAAAGAAGGAACTGTTGTACGAATTGTTGCCGCAAAAAATAATATTTTTGAAAAAAGTAGTTTACGTGGTTGGACTGATGAAAAATTTAAAATAAATAAAGTGTTTGTTACCGATCCAATTACGTACGAATTAAAAGATTTTAATAACGAAAAAATAACTGGAATATTTTATTTGGAAGAATTACAAAAAATATGAATTTACAAATTTTAAGTAATACTGTGAAAGAAGGAAGAACTAATTACACAAATGACTTTGAGATGAAATTATTTAAACCTATCGACGCGCTAAATCAAGAAGTATTTTTTGAAGTTACATCCATTTCTTACCCTTCGACAACAAAAAACATAGCCGATGATGAATGTTGGTTTGCGTTTGATATAAAATACCGAAATTTTAGGCGGATTGAACCAATGGGGTATTATAAAGATTGTTCTTTACAATTATTATTGGATAAAAATATCATTGAACAAGGATTTTATAGTTTAGAAAAATTAATAAATTATATAAATAATTGTATAAATGAATACGATATTTTTTTTTTAATCGATAATAATGGTAAAATAAAAATAACAGCAAATATATACATTGAATATTGGTTAAAACAGATATATGATAATGCAATAGAAAGTGATGATGGTACAGAAATTGAAATTTTTCATTTATCAAAAGCGTCAATAAATAAAGAAAATCAAAAAAAATTTTTTTTATAGATATCAATTTGAAATTTTCTAAAAATTTAGCGTTTATATTAGGTTTTTCGGATACAACGATTAATTTTAATCAAAATACAGATCAAAAGAAACTTGATAGTACGCGACATACTGTTATTGCGGATTATTTACCCGATATTTCCGATGGATTGGATAAAATATTTGTTTATTGTGAAGAATTAGAAAGAAGTTTTATTGGAGATACGTCATCCGAATTATTAACTACAATTCCCATTCTTGGAGTGAGCAAGGAAAGGGAAATGGAGAATTAATCACTTATTTGCCACCCACGGTTAAAAGAAAATTAAAAAAAATGAAAATAAATTCATTACATATAATATTAAAGGACAGCGTGGGAAAAAAAATTCCATTTGATTCAGGAACTGTCAGTATTGAGGGGTTAATTCATTCATAATTCTCACACCGGGTTGCCATAATTGCTCTGCCACCGCGGCAGTGCCTTTATTAAATATACTCAAATATATTACATCATCAACCTTAAATTAAACTATAATACATAACAAAATAACCCACTTGTTTGTCAACTGGGAGGGTGGGTGGGAACACTGCTCACTCAATGGTGGCAAAAACAAAAAGATGCTACCTTAGTAGCACGTGACCTAATATTGCCACCCCTCCCTAGGCCCCCCAGTGTGAGAAACACGTTTCTCGCTTATTTCGTAAACTCAGACAGCGAGAAACTCCAATTCTCACACCGGGTTGCCATAATTGCTCTGCCACCGTAAAGTGACAAAGAATAGTGGTTAGCAGTTCTGTTCATAAACCTAAACTTTGAGACACTCTCAACAGTGTCTTCTGAGACTCCTTAATATACATGTTCATAGATTTCTCAGATCTCCATCCTCCATGTCTCTGGATTAGTCTATCTGGGATACCCCAGGCCGCAGCTGCAGATGTGCCACCGGATCGGAGACTGTGCAAACCATACACAGTGGAATCCAAGCCAATGCTTTCTAATTGCATCTTAAAAAGTTCCCTTGCTCTGGAGTAGCTCAGAGGTTGCTTGCGTAGATACATTCCACTGGTAGTGTGGGAGATTTTCCTGAACAGTTTCTCCTGTTGGCGATGCTTCCCCATCCTGATAAATTTCTCCACCAACTTCACTGGACATGTCAGTCTGCTTGAACGGGCAACCAGTATCCAGGACCCTTCTCTGTACTGGTCATTCTTCCGTTTCACCAAGAAAATTTTCATGTGATCTTCTTCAAAGTAAATGTCCTGCCTCTCCAACTTACTCAAGTCATCCCATCGCAAAAATGCGCTGAATCCTAGGGTGATCATGGTGGTTATCTGCAGTTGTAATAGATTACCTTCTCCAAATTTAGCTATAACAGCTCTCACATGTGTTATCTCCAGAGGTTGCTTACGATTCACTGGTTTCTGCCCAACGATTCGCCTACTGGCCTCTACCATCTGCTGGACCAATGTATGATCGGTCGGCGACTTTTTGCCTGCTTTTTTGTGTGCCCATGCAATCCCATATATCGCTGAGTGGATAGTGGACATAGTCTTTGCCGACCGTAGGAGGAATGCAATATATAGGGCTACCTCTTGTCCTGTAGCCGGTAAAGAATGAAGACCCTTGCTTCCAGCCCAAGTCTGCCAATGTTGGAAAGAATTCTGATACTTGCGCACTGTTCGAGGTGCCCGATCACGAAGGAGAATTTCTGGAATCTCCTTTGCCAAAGAACGCAGCTCCGGGTCATTGAGCTGTATACCATTCCAGGTTTTACCTTTTTCAGCTGGTTCTTTCCTCTTCCTCCCTTGTTCTACAACAGGCAGAATTATAATTACAAAATTCAATATGATGGTGTACTTGCAATGTGTTCAATATCCCAAGGAATGTCTCGTCCTCTCCTGTTGCCTCACTTGGGACCTTCATAACCTCTCATATACCCTCTACTCATTGTTTCCTCTGCCTCTTCCAAGTTCTCTATGGACTGCCTCTCACAGGTTTTCTTTGTATTGTCTC
Organism: Paragorgia papillata; assembly: GCA_035771165.1. Lineage (NCBI taxonomy): Eukaryota > Metazoa > Cnidaria > Anthozoa > Scleralcyonacea > Coralliidae > Paragorgia > Paragorgia papillata. Next base: position 1,062,681 of record JAWNZC010000468.1, on the reverse strand, counting down.
TCACAAGTTCTCTCTGGACTGCCTCTCACAGGTTTTATTTGCATTGTCTCTTATAGGTTCTCTTTGGACTACCTCTCGCAGGTTTTCTGAACATTGTCTCTCACAAGTTCTCTTTGGACTGCCTCTCGCAGGTTTTCATTTGCATTGCCTCTCACAGGCTATATTTTACACTACCTCTCACAGGCTGCCTCTCACAGGCTATATCTTTCCATTGCCTCTCGAAGGCCACCTCTCACAGGTTATATTTGTCTCAATGGTCTGCTCCCACCAGTTGTAGCATACTTGCATTGCCTCTATACAACAGGTGCTGTCATGCATTGTGCAGGTTACTTCTACCTTGCCTCTCACAGGTTATCTTCACTGGCCTATAAAAGGCTGGGTTTCCGTTGACCTCCGTAGCAGACTCCTTTGGTCAAATCGAATCTTCAATGCTAATACTCGGTGCGAAGGTGTTCCTGAGCCAAACATACAAGTGTCAGCAACGGCAGGAATGAATGTCTCGTCGCTCAGGGGAAGATCCATCCATTCCTCAATCCATGGTTGTGGGTGCCGGCCGTCGATAGTGAGAATTGGCCACCAGGGGGCAGAAGTCCACAGAGGAACGATCAATGTTCCGTCCTCAGCACCACTCTCCATGTGTTGAACAACTCTTGGGATCAGGTATGGTGGTGGAAAAATCCAGTTGTTCTCGTCCGACCAGTCTACAGTAAAGGCATCTACCTGTTCTGTCAAAGGATTCAGCCATCGGCTGCAAAATCTCGGGACCTGTCGTGTGCGAAATGAGGAGAACCTGTCCACTGTGTGTGGGCCCCAAAGGATGTCTATTGCCGCAAAATAAGAGGGGTTCAACATATAGTCGTCACTGTCAGCTTGGCGCGATAATTGGTCAGCTTCGTCATTGAATTCCCTTGGAATCCACTCTGCCTGAAGACGCACACCAAACTGGTGACATAACTGGTATATTTCCACTGCTTCCTTGTGCAGCTCTCTAGTCCGGCTACCCACTTTCAATATAGATTCCACATTCTTATTGTCCGTCCGATGGCGAACCTCCTTTCCTTCGAGATGTGGTAGCAGTGATAACAACACCAAATGAGTTGCTCGTAATTCCCGCCATGTTGAGCTCTTAAGCCCCTCCTCTGGGGACCAACTTCCCTTTGCAATACTTCCCCCAAGTTCAACACTATAGCCCCCCCCCCATCCTGTGTCACTCGCATCGGAGTAAGAAAGGGTCTCGGGCTTGGGGTTAACCAACCATATTGCCTGACCGTGGCAAACTTCAAAGCTATTCCTCCAAAATTCTAGCTCCGGAAGGGCTTCATCATCAAGGTTTCTACGCTCCCCCCATGTGCTGGCCTGCATGATGATTCTGTACAATGCCCTTGTCCACAGACGAGCCACTGGTCCTAAGGCTAAACTCATGGATACTATTGTCCCTGTTACTTGGGCAATCTCCCGGGCAGTAGGTTGAAAGGACTGTGCTACCTTATTAAGCTTTTTCTGTAAGCCTTGGATTCGGCGCTCTGGCACTCTAAAACGACCGTCTTTTAAATCAACTAGAAACCCAAGGACCTCCCCTTGCTGAGATGGTTCCCATACCGATTTCTCGGGGTGCCACAAAAAACCACTCCGCTCTACATCGGTTCTGACTTGCGCTGATATTCGTGACGATAGTTCTTGCGAAGAACCACCTCCAATGCCGTCGTCTAAATACGTAAAAATATGGATACCTTGTGCGCGCCAATGCTTTACTAAGGCCTTTTGTATTTTTGGAAAAACGTAGGGCGCCGTCGCCAAGCCAAAAGGAAGTACGGTAAAAACATAATATCGAGTGACATTTCCGTCGCGCCAAGCGAATGCCAAGTATTGTTGGTGTTCCGGAATTATGTCAACATGATGGTAACCCGACTTATAGTCGAACTTAAAAAACCAGTCGCCTTGACGAAAAATATCGCGAAATGTTCTTAAGTCTTCGTATTTAAAGCGATAAGACTTTAAGAGACTGTTCACTAACCGTAAGTCTAGAATAAGGCGGTTCTTCTCAGCATTTGACACGACGCCAAGCGGTGATATAATACAGGCATTGTCACTCGAGGTTTCCTTACTGCAGCCTGCATCTAATAAGCGCGCAATCTCGTTGTTCACGAAAACATTATTGCGCATTGCAGAGTTGTGATTGTTAGATTTGGCGCTGCGTGGTTCCTCGACGAACGGCAGTGCATATCCATTGCGAATAATTTTCAAAACCCAATTGGAGGCGCCAATTTCCTCCCAAAAAACAACATTCGCTCTTAGTCGACCCTTAACGTTAGTGACCGAATAAACATTGTCAAAACCTTTATTTACGCAATCTAACTGTAGCTGGTCAATATGGTTCTCAAATGTAAGAGTATTATTGCATGCGAAGTCACAATGAGTTGGGTTTAGCTTGCCCTTGGTTTCCGACTGAGCTCTTACAGAATCTGGCATGGTGGCCCAGTCGGCCACAACGAAAGCAATTTGAATCTCTTGAAGGGCCAGCTGTGATATTTGATCTTTTCAAAACGACACGATTGCTGGTCGCGACGTGATTCCTTTCGTTTGGGAAAAAACCGCGTCGCCGGGGGTTTTATCTGCCTTGCTGCCTTTCTCTTCTCTTCCTTCATTGCTTTTCCTTCCTTCACGGCGCGCCTTATGCGCTTTTCGTCGTCCGAGTCACTAGCTAGGGGCTCGTCCACATAGCACTCGACCGTTTCCCACCCGAATTTCTCAGCCAGTTTTATGTGTTTGTTCCTCTCGAGGATAAGGTTCTTACCTTCCCTCAACGCCGTCTCGCGTTCGTCTTCGTCCGAGGCCTCCAATGCCGCTTCAATGGTCCCCATGACCTTGCTGTTGAACTCGTATTGGGTTTTATTTCTCTTGTATTTGAACTCTGGCGCTGGCGAGTGCTCGCGCTTTCTCCCCGTCCGCTTGCCCGAGGCCTTTACTTCGCTTTCCAGCGTCTTCAGACGGCGTTCGGTTGCCTTGTTTGACGCCAGTAGTTCCTTTGCCCAAGCGGGAGGTTCATCGCCTCCATCGTCTGCTCGCCTTCTATGGCTGGTCCTGGAAGTCGTGGATCCACCTCTGTCTGACGGAGAATTATTAGATCCGTGGCTATGGCCCGTCGCTCGACTCTCGCGACGACTCGAACTCTCCGCTGTCTCTGGACTTGCGTTATGCGCTTCTAGGCGCCGGATCGCGGAAGCCTTAAGGCTTTTACTCATTTCTACGCAAAAAGATTTCTGCGCAAAAACTTAGAACTTCAATGAACACTTGATAAAAGGCACTGCGAAAAAAAACACTGCTCACTCAATGGTGGCAAAAACAAAAAGATGCTACCTTAGTAGCACGTGACCTAATATTGCCACCCCTCCCTAGGCCCCCCAGTGTGAGAAACACGTTTCTCGCTTATTTCGTAAACTCAGACAGCGAGAAACTCCAATGCTTAAGGTACAATTAAAAGAGAAAGGAGGACGTCTACATATTGAAAAATATGAAATTACACAATCTGATTTAAAACCAGAAACGTATAACAATAACAATGTATTATGGAATTTAAATTTTATTGAATGTAAACAAATAAAAGGAAATTTTCGTTTATTATTTTCAAGAAAAATTGATTTTTCAGGATTTACAAAAAATTTAGAAGAAAAAACAACAAAAAATTTAAAAATTGTAAATAATAAGGATTCTCATTTAACACGTACAAATAGCCCCTCCGCTTCTGATCAATTTTTTTTATTTGCAAAACGTTTATTATTTTTTATTAATGAAAAAGATTTTTATGGTGTAAATAATAATAATAAAAGAAAATTACCTTTTTATTTATTAACGAATTTAAAAGATGCTAAAGAAAAAATTCAGTTTTTTATAGCATACGAAAATGGTGAAATTCTTAAAGATGAAGAGATTACATTTAATTTAAGTTTATATGATGAAGAAATTTGACTGCATTTACGTTTTTTGAATTGATAAGAGATCATCTGAATTTAAAAAAAAAAAATAAATAAAAAATGTCTGAATTAATGGGTGAAAAAACTAAAAAATTAACTGGAAAATTAACTGCCAACGATTATGTCGAATTAATGAATGGTACAAGAAATGGTGGAAATTATCAAGCAGATCATTTTATAATTTCAAAAAGTAGTTTAACTAAAGAAGAAATTTTATTGGATGGTCAAGTGGGTTTACCAAAAAATATATCTGAAGATCACGATAAAAAATTAATGAAACCAAAAAAAAGAAAAAGAACATTAATTGATCCTGCACTCTTACGTTTAACACGCTAAAAAAAATGTATTTTATTTTTTAAAAAATAATATTATTTTAAAAAATAATAATGTTCTGTAATCATTTAAAAATAAATGTTTTTTAAAAAAAAATTAATTACTTGTTTGGTTTCTTGTTGTTGATTAACTAAAAAAAAAAAAAAAAAATGGCTAAAAGAGGAAAAAGAAGAAGAAGAAGAAGAATAAGAAAACGAAAAGTACAAAAAGGAGGTGCTTTTGGAGCAGCTTTGGCACTTGGAATGTTTCTTCCCCAGCTATTAAACACTACAGGAAAAATTTTAAAAATTAACGTTTAAAAAAATACAATTTTTTATTTTTTAAAAAAACAAAAAAACAAACAATGGAAATAGATCCTTCAGAACAAGAAGTTGATCAACATGATGCATTATTTAATAAACCACTAGAATTATTTAAATCAACACCATATAATGATCTTTTTTTGGAAAAACGTTTAATTGAAATTTTTTCGAATCCAAAAGATAGATTTTCAGCGGTATATAGTTTTACTCACAATGGAAATAGTATAGGATTAATGAGAACAAGCGATGCTGAATTGTCAGCGGATGTTAGTATTACTAACGATGCGAATGTATTATCAACTGGAAACGCAAGACTTGTTCCCCCACCACTTATTTTACGTACATTATGGAAAACGAAAGAATTAATGATGAATGATTGTTTAGTTACACCCGCTGATAATTTTTCTTATTATGCATCGTATCTTAAATTTATAATACGTGAAACGCCATCGCAACATAAAGATTCGCCAGAAATAAATGGTGCTTATCTCGATACAGCAGGTGAAATGGAAACCATGTTTGGGAAACAACGTTGGAAATTTAGGCAGACATACTCTTTTTAATAATACTACAGCACATATAATTGATACTGTTGACTTGCCCTGTTTTAGTGGTGATGGTGGTGAACAATATCTTCCGAGTGCTTTTAAAATTGAAATAAGATTATCAAGAGCTGAACACCGAGTCGTATGCAAACAAGAAGATGCTCATGCTGATTTACCAATAAATACGGGTAAAATTAGTTTGGAAAATTTTAAGTTGACAATTCCGTTTTTAAAACCAAAAGATCAATTAACAGACGCTTTAAATACATCGTTTGTAACAAATAAAAAAGAAGCTAAATATTATTCTACCACATTACGCACAGTAACAGAGACTATTCCAGCTGGTAGAAGAAGCTTAATTGTAAACGATATATTTAATGGAAGTTGTCCAGTACGTTTATTTATGATGTATGTTCGTCAAGCTAATTTCAACGGTACACCTGCATCTAACGCATTTAGATTTCAAATGGAAGATATTACAAATGTTAATATTTCAGTAAATAATGTTAATGTGGAAACTATAAAAAATTCAGTACAAGCCTACAGATTATTACGTAAAGTACTTAATAAAAGATATTCAGAAATGCCTATAACTTACGATCAATTTATTCACGGCTATGGAATTTTCGGATTCGATCTAACATCAAATAGCGATACTCATCTAAAAGTATTACCTAATCGCCCCAGTGGTGTAGTTAATGCTCATATTGAATTTTCAGCTAATACAAATGTTGGAGTAATGCTTTTTATTGGAGAATTTCGTAATGAAATAAAAGTCGGAGTTTCGTCGCCAGCTCGTTTATTGTACAATATTTGATAATAAAAAAATAAAAGAAATTAACAAAAAAAAACAACGTTGTTCGCTCTTTGACTATGAAGAAGAAGACGAAACTAAAATATTAAAAACTATTATAATAAATTTAAAAAAAAATGACGTTCACTCTTTGACTGCAAGTTGAAGGAGAAGCGGCTGACAAGAATGGGAAAAGAAAAAAAAAGTAAAAAAAAACAATCGACAAAAACAAAAATTATCGATCCAAATAAACATTTAAATAAAGAACATATTGTTATTTACCCTCTTATTTCAAAATTTAGTTAAAAAACATGGAGAAGGAAAAAAAAGAAATTTCTGAAACTGATAATGAAGAAGAAGAAGAAGAAGAACAACAACAAGAAGAAGAAGAACAAGAAGAAGAAGAAGAAAAAAAAGAAAAATATGAAGAAATTTCGGAATTTGAATCTTCTGATAACGAAGAAGAAGAAGAAGAAGAAAAAAAAAAAGAAGAAGAAGAAAGTATGAATGAAGAATATAGTAGTGAAAGCAATACTGATGATGAACGTGATGAAGATAATGAAGAAGAAGACGAAACAAAAATATTAAAAACTATTATGTTATATAATAAAATTGTAAAAAAAAATGAAAAAAAAATTTTTTTACCGCAAATTAATAAATTTCTTAAATCAAATATGAGAAAAAAATATACTTTATATAACAAATCTTTACAAAAAAAAATTATTACATTATCAAAAAATATTGTAAATCAAAAAATTCCAATAGTATGTTCACGTGAATATAAATACGTTCTTAAAAAAATAGCACGTAATAAGTTCGATTCAGTTGATCTTAAATTAATGATATGTGAAGATCACTGTTTAGCTAGTGTTCTAGAAAAAGCTTGTAATTATATTTCTACAATTAAAAAAAATGGCAAATAGATTACAGTTAGTTGATTCGGTAAAATTAAATTAAATGTTTGAACATATCAAAGCTGCTGGTAATGAAAAAAGATTTTTACAAGGAATAAAAAATCAAGATGAATATGAACTTAATGAAAAAAAAAATGATTTAGAAAATCTCGTTACAGATGGTCAGAAAGAACGTATTGGTGAAAGTATGGTACAATTTAAAAAAAAAAAAAATTATTACAAACGTAAAATTGATGATGAAAAAAAAAAAGGCAAAGTAAATGCAGAGGAAGAAGAACCGACTGGAAGTGGTGGAAACATAAATACAAATGAAATAAAAATAAAAAAATTTTTTAAAAAAAAAGGAATGATTGAGGAAAATATAAAAATGGGTTCATTAAATATTAATAAAGCAGATTTAATATACGATTTATCACACAATGCCGCTAAACAATCGACTTTTAATTTGTCATCAAATCAACATGAAGTAGCATTAAAATATTTAAAAAAAAAAAAAATATGCCGGCAAGTTTTATTCGAAATAATTTATTAAAAAATATATATAAAGGACATGATAAATCTTCTTCTGACGATTACGAACTGGATCTTTTTAATGAAAATGAAAACGAAGAAGTAAAGAAAAAAAAAAAAATAGAAACAATAAAACTAGCGCCGAGTCCGCTTAAACTTGAATTTGGAAAATATCGTAGTGAACTACGTGGTAGAAAATAGAAAAAAAAAATGAATTGTAAAGATTTATGTTTTTTAAATCGTTTTCTTTTTACCAGTGAAATTAATAAAATTGCTGGCAATAATTTTTTTTTAAAAAATTTTTTCTTGGGTACATTTGCTGCTAATCAATTTCCAACAAATATTAATGGTAAAAAAACCGGATGTTGGATATGGAATACCGATGAAAGTCACGAAGAGGGTAAACATTGGGTAGCAGTATGGTTAGATAATAATAAAATGTATTTTTTTGATAGTTTTGCAAAATCTGTATTTTTTTATAATAGAAATTATTGGAAAGAATATGCAAAAACAAATAATTTTATTTTTATATATTGTCAAAAAAAATCTTTACAATCAATAGTGACTTATACTTGTGGTTATTGGTCTTTATTATATTTGTATAATAAAAGTAGAAATAAAGTTGAAAATAATAATAAATGGAAAATAAAAAATGTAAGATATAGGCGAAAAATAAATAATGATTTAAATTTAAAGAAAAAAATAGATTCAAAGTATGGAAAAATTATTAATAAAATTATATTTAAAAAATGTTGTAAAAAAAGGGAAACTGAACAAAAATGTTGTAACTTTTATAAAACTTTTATTAAAAGATAAAATTTATTAAAAACTAAAATTTTTTTTCTTCTCTCCTGTATAGATATATTTTAATATTTTACTAGTTATTCGTATACCGTTGCATTTTACACATTTTTTCTTTTTTTTTTTATTAACAATAAAAAGGTTTTTTTTTTGTCTATTTTTCCTGTTTTTATACATTTTTCACCAAACTGATCCTAATGTAAAATGTGTATCACGATGTGAATTTCTATTTTTCGATCTTTTATATATTCTTCTACCACCGCGTTGACGCTTTTTATTACCACGTCCTCCGCGTTGACGTTTTTTATTACCAGCACCACCTAATTTTTTTATCCCTTCTAGAATTGGTCCAATATGCATAAAACCTCCTTTTTGACGAACCATTTTTTTAAATTTATTTTTTTTACCATATAAGGCCTCTTCTTCTATACCTTGGAGCAACATATGTAGTAGTTCCACCCCTTTGCTTTCTTTTATTACGTCTTTTTCCAAAATGTTTTTTAGTTATTTTTCCTATTTTAGCAACATCGCTAACAAAAAAAAAACCACGTTGGACTTTTTTTTTCCTTTTTGCGCTACCCCCACCACCCAGCTTTTTTTTCCTTTTTACACTAGCGCCACCACCTAGTCCTAGTAAACCTAAGATTGGCCCCAGCAGACCAGCCATTCTTTCTTTCTTTCTTTCTTCTTTCACGTTCGTAACGTAAAAGTAGAAAAAACTATTTTTTCTTTATTTATATATAGTAATAAAAGACAAAATTCATTTTTTAAAAAAAAAAAAAAGATTTATTATTTTTTGTTTTTTTTATATATCATAAATTATCGTATTTTCACCTGGAAAAATATTAGTTCGAAGTCGCGAATTTTCATAACTATTTGTACAATTATCAAATAACAAATAACCGTATGGATTTTGATTTACATTGTCCAATACGCTATCAAATAATTTTCTCTTTATTTTTTTATTATCACAAATAGTATACATATTTCGTACATCTGCAATATTTTTAAATATTACGTGATATTGACTATTAATACGTGAATTTCGTAATTTTCCATCTCCATACATTAAATTTTGACATATAAAAATTACACTAATATTTTTATGATGAGCATCACGTGACGCATAATTATTTAATTTTTCTAAATTTTCCTTCGAAGACGTGATAATAGTCATAAGATCGTCTAAAATTATTAAAGTATTATCGATTAAATTCGTTTGTAATTCATCAGCTGTTGGAATTCTTTTGTTACAATCAATAAAATTAATTTTTATTTGTTTTTCTTTAATAATCTTTTCTATAGTTTGATATATCGGTTGCTGCGCTGTATAGAGATAAATAATTTTATTAATTTTTGGTTCAATCATCACTTCAATAGAATTCAGTAATTTATATATCCAAAATGTCTTTCCAGACTGACTCGGTCCGCATAATGTTAACATAAAAGGATGTTGAAATGGTATTACAGCGCTGTTTAGTTTATCCAGTATTTTCTAAAAAACCATACGGAAAAGTATAAAAATCATTTTTAACAACACGTTTATTAAAAGTGAAAGTAAATATTTTAGTTTCGTCTTGTACAAAAATATGGTTTAATTTATCCCTTGTTATTTTATCGCTATATTTAATTGTAATTTTTTTTATATTTTTTTTCAACACATTTAGATAACGATTCAAAATTTAATTATTTTTTTACATTAATATTAGTTAAACAAAACCCTTTAATATGAATAACTTCTTTAATTTTATCATTGTCGTTCTCGTCTTTTTCAACATTACCATCCTCGTCTTTTTCAGTTAAATTAGTTCGATAAGAATAAGATTTTGGGCCTGTAGAACAAAATTGAGTAATCCATTCGTTTTCTTTTAATTCATTGGTTAATTCTCCTAAATAATTTCCTGTTTCAACACCGTCTTCGTTATTTTTTTTAACGTAAAAAACAGAATCCGTATCAAAATATAAAACGCGTGTACCCAATTTATCAATTAAATCAAATAATTTCAAACGTGAATAGGCGGTAACAAAACACGCGATAATTACATTTCCTGTTTTTAACGGTGCTGTTGTTTCATCTGTTTTCATATAAGTAACTCGTAAATTTTCACCATTAACAAAATCAATTCCCGTTAATTTTATATTACGATCGTTCGCTAATTGTAATAATTCATCATATTCGGTTAAAAAATCAACTTTTGTATTATTCTCATTTTGAGCAAATTTTCCCCAAAGCGCGTTTAATATTTGTTTAGCTGTACTACGCAAACCTGGATTGTAACAAATCTTATTTTTATCGAGTAAAATACCTTCATTTACATAATAATTTTTAATATACTCGTGTATAATATACTTGTTTAATTTTTAAAAAACAATTTACATAATCTTTGAAATTTATGATTTTTCTCGACAAGAAAAAATATTTCAAGATTATGTAAATTGTTTTTTCATTCGATAGCCTTTTTCAATAGCTTTATTTATTTCAATACTAGTCCACGTTCCCAGCATACTTCGTTCATTTTCATTATGTAAACATCGTGTTAATTGGGTAAAATTAGCACATGAATAGCACAAAGGAAATAATAATTTTCCATTCATACGCGCTGGTAATACAGGAAAATATAAATCTTGAGGAGGTAAAATACGACATTTCACTAAACCGAATATTTTTGATAGATCTTTATTTTCACATTCGTCTTTAATGTATACTGTTGGATGACCAACGGGAAATTTATAACTTTTTTGAACAAACGGGTATAATGAGGTAAAGTCAATGTAAAAAATTTTTTCATTTTCATTGATATTCCTAAACAAACAAACAGGTGAAGTTCTACCACCGTAAAGCGCATCACGCAGTTCCAAGGGAATGTATTCATAAAAATGGGTTTTTTTCTCATCTAAATCATTTTTACTAAATTTATTTTCTTCTAAAAAGTCGCATTCCCATTTTTCTACAACTTTGAAACCGTTTTTTTCTAATTGATACGAAAAATTTTTAGTAGCTGAATAAAGATGACAAAATTTCTCATTATTTATCTTATTAATTTCATATGGGTGAAAACAATTTGGACAACCATGATAGAAACACCCGTGAAATTGATAGACAGTATTGTTACTTGCGCAATAACCATCAACATAACGATTTAAAATTCTTTTTTCACCATTTTGCGAACATTTATACTGTAATTCACCGTTACATTCTGTTTCATTGATTTGTTCTAACCAAATTAACGCCGTAATACTCTGTTTGACTTTTCCCCTATACCCCCTTCCCCTTGCTGGAATAATTCCGACACATTTTTCCCTTAAAAAATTCAAACGAAATACTTTCAATGCGAGACTCGCAATTGTAATACACGATGTATCGTAAAAGGGAGATATACCCGTTGTTTCGTATATCAAAGAGGAAAACTTTAAACACCCTTTTCTTAAAATAGATACATCAGACATACAATAATATCTCATTTCTTCTCTAAATACGTATTGATTTTCTTTCTCCTTTTCCAAATACCATTTTTCAAATTTTTTTTTTTTTTTTTTCCATATTTTCTACATCAAAATATTCGCGATCAACAATACATCCGACGTAATCTAAATCGTAAAAACGATACGGGTGAAAACCTTTACACTCGTCATCGAGACCCATTGCTTCGGGTATTTTTGATAGCCCCATATGTAAAAATGAAAAACTATCAAAAAAAGTAATATTTTTATCAGTAATTTTCAGCATCATCACTTTATTACCGTTCATAATTGTTTCAGGATAAATTTTCTTTTCTTCCAATAAAAATTTAAGAATAAAAATCGTGTCAAATCTCCCACCATTATGAGCTAACCAAACAGAATCTTCTTGTAATAAAATAAATTCGCATAATTCTTTTACAACATTATTTCCCTCAAAAATAAATTCGCGTTCTCTGCAACAATCAAAATTTTTTTGTTGACCGTCTAAATATTTTTCAAATTCAATATTCTCACATTTTTTACATACTTTTTGAACTACACAATAATAGACTCATGTAACAGTAATGACTTTTATCTTTATAATCATTGCAATGAAAACAGAACGACTTTTGACAATTATGCACTTTCACATTTTTTTTTGAAAAAAAACAAAAACGCGGTACTATTTTTTCACAAGTATTACAATAAAAATAGTATTGACACGGTGTTAATCTCTCATAATTAGTTTGTTTTGGTTTAAAAATTCTATTGGTAAGATGGTTTGAAAAACATTGCTCGTTAAAAAATAAAATATTACAATTAGAACATTCAATCTTGAATTCACGTTGGCATTTAGTTTGTCTAAAACATCTTTGACACGTTAAATTACTATTACATATATGGTTATCTTTATGTTCAAAATGTCTAAAATAACTCATACATTTAACACAGAAAGATGAAGGATTAAGTTTAGAAAATTTACACATACTTAAAACAACATCATAATGTTTATTATTTAACCATAAACAAACGATATTATTTGTTAATTTTATTAAATTACCGTTCTCATCCGTACGAGAATCATAAATAATACAGTCGTCAAACTTATCAGAATATACTACCAAATCAACACCCTGAACTTTAAGAAATTTCTCATAAACATTACGAAAATTATTTGTTTTTACCTCTCCCTCAGGAATTCCACACTGTTGATAAATATTACGAATTTCATCGACTGTATAAAGTTCGTCTACTCCTTTATGAGGAGTTCTTTCCATTTTTTTATATTTATCATCTTTTTTTAAATACGAAATTCCGACTAATAAACTAACTACAAAACAACAATTTTTAATAACACGATTTAACTTATCACATATTACATAAAAAACACCTAATCGACAATTACGATTATATTTATCAATGCTTTTATTTTTACCTCCTCCATTATCGTTGCTAGTATTACCTAATCTTCTATAGATATGCTTTTTTCTTAAATTCTTATTTTTTTTCTTATTTCTACTAAAATTCGACGAATGTGGGAATGTTTGTATGACTACATTCGATTCCCATCCGTTAGCTAATAAAGATTTATTACTCTGCATCATCCTTTGAAAAATATTCAACAAAAAATCAACATCAAATTGATTTAACGGAACTACAGCTGTAGAAAAATATGTTTTCGGAGCATGACTAAAAATAAATCTAACAAAATCATTTTCTGACGTAGTAGATGCTCTAGCTACATTAAGTAAATACGAAAATACAAATCTTAATGATTGAAGAAAAGCAATAAAATTAACATTTGCATTTCTAGAAATTGAAATATTTAATGTTTTCTGTTTCATTTTAAAACGATTATTGTATGATTCCTCTAAGATACTTGCATTAAAATTCTCTTCATTTTCTATATCCTCCTTTTTTCCTTTTTTCTTTCTTTCTTCAAGTAATTTAGTCAATTCATTAATCTCTTCATCTGTATATTGATTACTCATTTTTATTTTTATTTCTAAAACAACAAAAATATTTTTTTTGTCCTTCTTCTCTTTCTTCTATTTTTTCTATTTTTTCATCACCATCAACACGGTCAATAGTTATATTATCTGAATCATTTACAGATATGCACGTAAATGAAAATAAAGGTTTATCTGTTCCAGCTTTTGCTAAAAAACTTCCCATTTTTTTATTTTTTTTTTTTAAAAAAAACTAAAAAAAAACAAAAAAACGAAAAAAAAAAAAAAAAACTCATTGAAAAGTAGCTTTCAAAAAGAAAATTTAAAAAAATGACAACTGTTCATATAGAAATTTATTTAAAAAATTTAAAAAATGATAAAACTTACATCGGCTACGAAATTGAAGATAATGATAAAAATATTTTGTTTTCCCCTTTTATTCTAGGAGATGTCCTACGAGAATTTGAAAAAGACGATAAAATATTATTTATATCATATTTTGAATTAAACGAAAGACTTAAAGATATGCAAAAACAAATTGTATATATTCCCGGCGATATTTTATACAAAATTACATGTTTATTAAATTTTATTCAAAAAAACCAAAAAAATAAGAAATATATGGGAATAAGAACAATACATTAAAAAACCCCAAAAAATAAGAAATATATGGAATAAGAACAATACATTAAAAAAACCCAAAAAAACCCAAAAAAAAAAAAAAATAAATAAATGGTAAAAACAAAAAATTTAAGGAGAAGAACCCCTCTAAACCGAGGTGGTAGAAGAATGTCTACAATTTCACAAAGCGTTCGTGAATCTCGTCAATGTAAAAGTAAAACAATAAAAAAGGCAAGATGTCGTAAAAGAACAGCACATACCCGTAAGTGTTGGATACATTTAGCAAAAGAAGATAACTTACGTATTAAAAAATCAACAATTAGAAACGCTGGTGAAGGATTATACAGTTGGAAAAAACCATTCAAACGTAATAAAATAATTGGACTATATTCAGGACATCAAACAACTGTAAAACAAATGGATAGAAAATACGGAAAACACACCATTGCTCAGTACGGTTTATGTGATGGATTTAACGATTGTGTCGACTCTTTTAAAACAACCGATTGCGCCGCACGATACGCAAATGACGCGGCAGGATCAAGATTTACTAATAATTCTGATTTTATAGAAAAAACACAAAGAGTTCCTCATTTTAAATTACATACAACTAAAAGTATAAAACCCCATTGCGAAATATTAGCATCATACGGAAACTTATGAGGATAAAGGATATTTTAGATAAAAAAAAAAAAAAAGGGAAATAAAAAACGACAAAGAGGTGGTACTTTCAAAGGAAAAAAACCCCAAAGAGGACGACGTCAAAAAGGAGGCAAAAAAAACCCATTTTTTAATACAGCAGTTTTACGTGATTTTGTCAAAACAAAAAATTTACTTAAAAACAAAATAAATAAAGCAAAAAATACAATAATGAATACAAAAAACAATATATTTAAAAAAAATCAATCTGGAGGTTTTGTGAATTACCGAAGAAATTATCCTGAAAAATATTATGTATATTAAAAAATATTTAACTGATCCTGAAAAACATAATTATACAAATACTTAAAAAAAATAGAAATATAATGAAAAAATATTGTGTAAATTAAAAATAAATAAACAACAAATTTAAAAATTTTCTTTTTCTTTTTTTTTTACATGAATTCATCAGAATAAACTATACAAATTTCATAATCTACATATGGTTTCAGAGCTTCACCATATTTTACATTTCCCATAGTTTTATAATTACCATCTTCAAATTTAACAAATTGAATCAATGCAATATCTTCATCATATGGTAATTTATAGTTTAAATCGGTAAATTCAATCGATTTTGAAAACATCTCTTCTTTTTCATTTAAATTTATTAGCTGAAGTTCAGTCTTTACACCAGGTTTTGCAACATATGATCCCATGTAAGCAAATGGTGGTTGGTTAACTGAGTCTTTCAATAAATGAGCTTCAAAAATTTGTTTTTTTTACTTGCATAACAGAAAAAGTTATAGCATCTTCATACTTGGATTTACAATTTTTTTTAATATCAATTTTAATACTATGAATAATTTTTTTCTTTTTATATTCTTTTTCATCAAAATCTAGTGTTAAAGAAGCATCCGAAAAGCTAGGTAGCGGGTCAGCAAAATAGGGGTTATATACCGAGATGCTTTCATCTTGTGCAACAATTTCTTGTCTAATAACACCTCTTTTCCACGAATGTTCACCAAACTTATAAACTCCATTTACTCTTTGTGAGATACGGTCTGGATTACTTAGTAACTCCAAATGCCAGAAACGATATTTTTTAAAAATAATTTTTTTTTCACCATAAATATTCAAAATTTTTACATAATCAGGATTTTTAAAAAATTTTTTCATAAACTCTCGCTACAAAAAGAAGTACCTCGTAGTAGCTACAATGACAATTTGGCTTTACATGTTGTCTACAACTCTTTATATCCTTATTAAAATATCTTAATAATTTTTCGTATTTTTCTACATTAAAATGTTCTAAATTTATAGCTGGAATACAAAATTCTTTACATAAACTAGATTCAATATTTCCTCCTTTATAACCTATTAAAACATTATCCGTTTTTACCATTATTTCTTTAAAATATGTAAAAAATTCTAATTGACTAAGATAATATTTGTTTTTCCTATAATTATATAATTTTAAACCATGAATCGAAAATTGTCTTCTCACGCACGCTTTATTTCTTTCATCCAAATATCGATACGGATTATTACCAAAAAGATCCTCAGCAAAACAATGAATTAAATCATGCTTTTTTGTCTTCATATTAAAAATAGAAACTTCGCGGTAATAACGTTTTCCATTAATTTGATAACATTCGCAATCCATAATATGTGTTACATTTTCCAAAAATTTTTTCCCTTTTTCTTTAAATAAATCCTCATGATCCTTAATTTCATTAAATTGACTATCATACACGGAATACATTTTTACGACTAAAAATTTTTTACTTTTTTTTTTACTTTATACACTTTTTTTTTAATCTATTTAATTTTTTTTAACTTTTTTTACTTTTTTTACTTTATATTTTTTTTATTTTAAAAAACCTATATAATAAAAAACACAACAGAAAAAAATAACTAAAAAAAAAATGGAAGTAATAGTTGGATTTCATATGGATTCAAAAAAAAATAGTTACACGTTACTACGAGGATATGTAACAGATCTAAGAGATTCCATTATGGGCGACGAAACATTGGGTGAAAGATATAACAAAGAAAACAACCATACTACCTACCTGAAGTGGTGGTATTACAACATTATGCGTCTCATTCATCGTGTAGCTACTATAGAAGGACGTCTTATAAAATTACTTTCACAAATTACCGATGAGAACGAGGAAGAAAAAGAATATATATCGAATATTTTAAAAGTATTAACAAAAGGGATTAATATTTTCAGAAAACAAAGACTTGAAATCAGTGTAGAAGAACCATTAGATAACAGTATAATAACATGTATAATTATGATAAAACACGCAATTAACAAATTAGAAAAAATCGTTCAATGTAATTCAGTGCAAAAAAATCAACATTTACTGGACAAACACATGGTTACTTGGGAAGATTGTCTCTCATATTAATTCAATAATACTAACTTAAAATATTCGTAATTTTCTTCACAAATTATTCTTTTGTGATGAAAACAGTTCAATTTTTTCTGTATTTCACTATATATTGTATTATTCATAATACGAGGATTGTTAACTATAATTACATCTTCATTAAACCGTTTACAAATTTCTTCATTATTAACTTTTAAATCACTCAATACAATAGGAAAAAACATTTCTACCCTCTCCTTATGTGTTGTAGGACAACCGCACGACTGTTTCCACATTTTTGTTATTTCTTCACTAATTACTTCGATATAAATCCCTCTTAATATCTCAATACACAAAATTGTACTTTCTGTAAGATTCTCTTGCCCAATATACGAGCCAAAACAAGAAAAAATTAGCTGTTTTGTCGAATTCATCTGTAAAATAAAAAAAATTAAAAAAAAATCTTTGACCATATTTGGAATTGATATAGTCAATTTTTTCACTATATATATTAATAATTAAATTCTTCATGATCATTTTCTTTTCCCTTCATCATGTTTAAAAGGAAAAGAAAAAATGGTAATATATATAATAAAAAAATAAAGACAACAGAAAAAGAGGAAACAATTACTTGGAAATGGATATTTACAATGATCCCGTCATTTCGTGAATTTCCTAACCGTTACTTTGGATATCTATACTGGTGTCTTGGACTTTTACATTTGTATCAAGGTGGATTTATACAATTAATTCATATATATGAAGAGGATGCAAAATCATATGAAGAAGTTGAACCATACCCATTCTGGTTATTCAACAATATACCCGATGTCAATACATTTATCAATTGCGAAGACCTTTATCCTTATGTTACTATATCGAACGGAATAGAAAACTATTTAATACCGGATATGACATTTTTTAGTGATAATAAGAAGAATAAATGGATTGTAAAATTCGATGAAAGCTATGAACTTGTACTATGCCGTGATAATAGATTCCTTCATTCTTTTTTTCCAAAAAATCCACTTATTAATGAGTATTATTTTCAAATGCTCTCATGTGATTTTGACAGTTTTAGCAACAAAAGTATCGTGCAAAATTGGTTTAATATTACAGCGTGTAAAATACTATCCAAACCACCAATAATGAATACGCCCTTTACTAGCATTTTATTCAAAGGCGAATGTTGTGAAGAAGGAACATTCAATATATTTTCATTATTTTCAGATTTGATTGAGTCTGAAGAAAAATTGAAAGTTTGTTTTTTTCTATTTTCTATTGCGCCGGGATTTCTTTATAAAACCGTTTCATGTAATGAAAAAAAATGTAATATTGAAGAAATGTACAATATTACATTATGTTTTTTATGTTATTGCGATGCACACAACCCAAACGGAATATTACGACGTAATTGGCAATATACTTATTATTGTCAAAATATGATAGAACATGTAAATGTTTTTCGAGGACACGCTCCTATATGTTGTAGATTTAAAGATTGTCGGCAAAACGGTGTAGACTATAACAATTGTTATGAAATATTTGAATTTAATGAAATAAGTGATAGCTCAATAAAAGAAAAATCAAAAATAATTTTTGTACACGAGCCTCAATCTTCTCATACATGTTCTGATCATAATGATGAAAATAATGATTATATTGAATTTACAACTCTTAATAGTGAAAGTTTTATTAAAATCAAAAAGGGTGAATTCCACCATGTTTTTGACTGTGTAAACGCAACCATTCAAAACTTAACGGATAAAAGTATTCAACGAGTAAAAACAATGTTGCGAGAAGCCAATTTTATTAATTAATTAATTAATTTTGTATCATATTATTCAACTTATTGAATGAAGCTATATAAATTTCTCTATCTTCAAAAACAAACATATTACTTTGTAATAATTCTAATTCTACGCATAAATTCTTGTGTTGTTCAAATGTTTTTATTTTACAAAATAAATCATTATTTAATATAGCGACTAAAGTTTTTCCTATACGTCCATTACCGTCTAAAAACGGATGAATATACTGCAATGCAAAATATACACGAGTTACAATTAATTTGGATGAAGAATTATTAATATAAAATTCGTTTAATAAACGCATATATTCTTCAATATATTCAGGTAGAGGAGGATAATGGTTTCCCACAATTCTCATAAAATTTGAATATTTTCCCCCATTTTTTTTCATACAATATTTATGTAAGAAAATACATATTTCGCTAATATTCAATTTTTTTTCATTTTTTCGTTGAGAATAAAATTTACTAATTGCGTTACTCAATTTTGCACAAGAATACCAAAAACCATTTTTCTCCTCATCCTCCTCCATTCTAACTACATCACGAGAAAATATTTTAACTTTCAAATGAAACGAAAATTCATCTTTTTCCATATTTTTTCAAAAATATTAGAAAAAACTTTAGAAGTAATAACATATGCCTGCCCATCTGTAGCAATATTCAAACCAATAAAATATGTATTCAATCCAATCCATAGATACTATTTAATTTAATCAAATAGCATTTTATCATTCAATTCAAACAATATTTCAATCCAATCTAAAATATATTCATTCAATCCAAAATAAAATATATTCATTCAATCCAAACTTGTAAATATATTCGTTCAATCCAAACTTGTAAATATATTCATTCAATCCAATCTAAAATATATTCATTCAATCCAAAATAAAATATATTCATTCAATCCAAAAAATATTCATTCAATCTTCCTGGGGCGAGCGCGGCTAGAAAGACCATGCACACATCCAACAGACGCAAATCAAAATGGTGGATATGGAGTTGCCAATAAACCTTGGGGATGAACTATTGAAAAACTTGACTTTAGCTATAGAAGAATCGACCGAAATAATGGAACATTCGAATCATCACCACTTTTCAGCGGATGAACTTTCCAAAATGCTTTTACTGATTGATTTTATTGATCAAAATTCTCCATGGCCTGGTAACCAATAGCCCTCTCTGCAGCAGTGATATAAAAGATTTGGAAGACCTGGCAACAATTATGGCGGAACTAAACGAAAATATTTGCTTGTTATACCATGAAAAGTCCTTAAATACAACTGTTTGCAGTGAAATACCACTAACGTTTGAATGCCGTGACTCTGCGGGAAGACCAAAATATAAAATTTCTAAAGAACTACTTGAAGAATTAAGAGGGCTTGGATTTACCTGGACGCAAATTGCTAACATGTTCGGCGTGTCACGTTGGACAATTAGTCGAAGAGTTCAAGAGTATGGACTTCAAAACTTACAGCGCTACAGTGTCATAACTGATGGAGAAATTGATGACATGGTCAAGTCATACATATCGCGCCATGGCTCCACTACTGGTGAACCTTTCATGTCAGGATATTTTAGATCAAAAGGTTTCTTTATCCAAAGGCAACGGATTCGTGCAAGTTTAAATAGAGTAGATCCTAGGCATACAGTTTTACGTTGGGGAGCATTGGTTTCTCGTCGCTCTTATCACGTCCCGTGGCCCAACTCTTTATGGCATATTGATGGCCACCACTCATTAATACGCTGGCAGTTTGTTATCCACGGGTGCATAGATGGCAAGTCAAGGAAAATCATGTTTTTGAAATGTAGTACAAACAACCGAGCAGAGACAGTTTTATCTCTATTTTTGAATGCAATTGGTGAACATGGAGGTATTTGGCCTTCAAGAGTGAGGGTAGATTATGGTGTTGAAAATGTTCTTGTTTGTGAGGCTATGGTTGCCAAACAAGGAGCAGGAAGAGGCAGCTTTATAGCTGGTTCGTCGACCAGAAACCAAAGAATAGAGCGTTTATGGCGTGATGTGTTTCGATGTGTTGCTGTTGCATTCTACTATGTCTTTTATGCAATGGAGCAAACTGGGATCTTAGATGTTGAAAACCCAATTCATCTATTTGCCCTTCATCTGGTTTATTTGCACAGGATAAACTATGCTTTGGAGGAATTCCAAAAACTGTATAATGATCACCGTTTATCAAGTGAGAGAAACTGGACTCCAAACCAAATATGGAGTAATGGACTACTGAATATAAACAATCCCCTTGCTATGGATATGTTGGATGATGAACCTGACAGCCTAGATTTTTATGGAGATGATGCTGAAGGACCGTATCCCTCTGGTACTGAATCAAATAATGTTGTCGTTTCTCCAACTATCATACCTCACACTCAAGAAATCCTCAGTCATATTAGTAACATAATTAACCCAAACAGAGTATCTTCAGATATGGGAATTGATGTATATGCTGAAGCATTAAGACTAACTGTTCAACAATTGGAAACATATTACGTGCAAATATAATGTAATTATGCATGTTTATGGGGGTTCACCACCTAATACAACCCAAATGTGTTAACAAGAGCCTTTGATAAGGGGGCTAAGGCCAAGCCCACCAAACATTTCTGATAAACTAAACAATCATAATTAAGTTTATGCACATTTTTGAGATGCAATGACTACTCACTGTATGTTTAATGCATGTTGTTCATGTTTGTAAGTCTTATAATGTAAATCTTACTACTCAGTTACATGTACCATTCAGTAGTTTGAGCCAAGGGGAGATTTAGTATACCCTGCATAACAGAGAACGTAGAAGACTCCTACGTAGGTTTTGACATTTTACTTCAAAATTTTGGTCAATTTCTCCACTGTGAGACAAGCATTTCAAGTCAAATTACCCATTCATGATATAGTTGTTGTCAAATCCTGTGGGTACAGTGTGCCTGACTTTCCCTGCCACCTGTGGCAAACCCGACAAACTGTCAAAACTGTTATTTTCCTGTTATGTGACTCTTAAAACAACCAATGTAAAACCAACCCATATAAGACATGTAAAAGCTACCAGTCATTCCTGTTAGACAAAAACCCTTCAATTACAATACAGTTAATTAGTAATCAGTTATTTACATACATTTAGTATGGTAGCATTAATTAAACAAGAGAAAAATTATATAAAATAATATTCTCATGTTTAGTGTATTTACCTTTTAAAATTTAAAGAGCCAATTGCATAAAACTTGCTACATGTAATAATAATAAATAATAATAATTAATAATAATGTTTATTAATAATAAATGTTTTTTGTTTATTATGATTGCAAAACAAAACTAATTATTATTATTAATAATAATAATTATTAATAATAATAATTATTATTATTATTAATAATAATAATTAGTTTTGTTTTAAAGCAATCATAATAAACAAAAAACAGGTTATAAATCAGGTTTTCAAATCGCAGTCCACTTACATGATATGCAACCACATGGCTACAGAATAAGGGACACAGGTACAGGTGAATTGTTAAAATCTGAATAAAACTCAAATTCAAATAATTCATTTTGGAATTGGGGTAGGTTATAATGGGAAAAAATGGGAGGGGGGGATTGGGTTAGGTTATAGTAATTGTTTTAAAATTAATACCCAAAAATGTGATTTATAGGTTTGGGATAGGTGTTTGGATATGTTATAATCGGGGAGAAATAAGAGGTGGGGTAGGTTATAGTTTTGTTTTTTTTATAATTGATTGATACTCAAAAATGTGAACAGGTTTAAATCCATGGTAGAGTCTATTTACGTTGTGGACCAATTGGTCGAAAATGGTGTGAACACTGGAAAGGCACAATTACTTACCATATATAAGAGTCCACAACAGAGCCCATCCCTGGGATTGAAGGCAAGGTGCAATAATAATAAACAACAAACACGAGGGGTTTGCATTAATGTATTTCTAGTATACTGTATATGCAAGTGGTCCCAGATAATTTTTTTTTTAAATAAGATTTTTCTAACATAAAATAACAATACCAACTTAAAATCCCTTTAGTCCAGGAATGTTTGTGAACATTTAATACAATCAACCTGCAACAACATACCTATTACTTATCTTAACAATTGACATATGTTTGTAGCGCAACATGGATAAATAGAACTGACAGGTTTTTTTCCAATGGTACCTATAATTTTATTACAGCTACTGTATAAATATAGGTGAATAATATTGTAGATAGAAACTTTTTCAGACTCAAACAAAAATGTGTTGTGTTCCAAATATGAAATTTGGGTTACTGCACAGTCTCCTTTTTGTAGTTAGATAGCATGTGATGGTACTGTAATAAATTAAGAGTAATTCTCAAACAGCAACTTCAAGAACCACTAAACCCTAGTACTTTCTAGTTGTGCTTAAATTTAAAAAAAGTTTTTTCTGCCTTTCATACCATACCATACTGTATTTCATTCACTTAATGAAATTTGTATTCATTCACTATTTAGGAAACTGTAACAAAACAACAAACAGAACTACAAAAAAATGAAGAATTTAGTTCACATTCATTTTGGAATAGGAAAAGTTATACTATTCCAAAGTAGGAACTGGTAAATGCCATGTCATATATGTTAAAAAGAAAATCTTCCGTGGGAAGTCCCTCAGTCAGAACCCCTCTTGGAATTTTCAACACATTGGCACAAGTGTGCGCTGTTGGTGTATAATATAAGCTTCTTTTTTTCTTGGGACATGGTTCAGATCCATCCTCATCTGTATTCTACAAATGAGAGTAGGGGGCTTATTAATTTTTAATGCCATCAACAGGGAGGTTATTAGAGAAGGATGATTATTAGAAAGGTGGGACTTAATAGAGAGGAAGCTTTATTTAATTTTCCAAGTCAATGTAAGAAAAAAAACTCAAATCTAAACCAAATGTAATCAATTTTCCATTAATGGAGTTATTGTAAACAGAAAATATTCATTTTTTACCTAGGGAGATACTGTACAGTGATAACACATCACATACAAAACAATGTATATTTCAGTGCTCACATACAGTAAATAGTCAAACAAATTTAATTACCTGAATATTTCCAGTTATATTCAAGGTACCAACCTTGGACTCAGCTGACACAACGAACTCAATTGTTGGTTTTCTTGCAAAGCCAAGAACTGGCTCTTCTGAGCATCCAGTTACAAATGAAAGTATATCAGGCAATGTGACTGGTTGCCTTCTTCCACTTGCCACTTCTCGGATGTATTTCACATAAATGCTGTAAATCTCCTTTTCTCTAGCAAATGCTGTTGATCCCTCTGGGGAGAACTGAGGTTGTATTAAGCACATCAGATTCTTAACAGTTAATGCATGGTTTTCTGGTTGCAACAAGTGCCTCATAACAGGAAATTGGAAGAAAACCTCTTGCAACCCAAATACTTGCAAACCTTTCTGGAGCTGGTTTATGCACAGGCAGGTGGTTTGATCTGCAGAACAGGAAAACAACTTGTCTAAAACTTCAACTGGAAAGATTCTTGGCATTTGACCATTCTGTAAAATGGCAATTCCACACATGACTCCAACCCAATAATAGTCATCAGACATTTGACTACGAAGACCTTTCTCAAAATATTTATTTTCATTGCCTTATTCATGAGTCTTATCCATTCCAACCTTGGTCCTCCCACATCTTTGGCCACTTCACCCATAAAGTCCACTTCGAAGGTAGTGCAGAAATTAGTAATGTACTTGAATTCTGCAAATGTGGTTTCAATAACTCTGTCTCTGTCTAATGATATAAGATTAGTTTCTCCTTCCAGTTCTTCACTGGCATCTAACAGGTTTAACTGCCTTCCACGCACAACTCTGGACTGGAAATACCGAAGTATTTCCACTGGATCAGTGAAGTGTTTTTCTGAAATTTGACTCATTATTGCGGCAATGTCAACTCCAGCTGGTGGTAGTTTGTTTCCAGGTACATGTTCATTGACAGATTGTTTGTCAGATTCTTCATTACTTTTGGTTGCAAGCATTTCTTTTTCAACAACCATAATTTCTTCTTCTTCAGGGTCAGTGTCATCATTAAGAACAAAGTTATATCCAAGTTTCATTCTTAGATATAATATGCCCTGACCGGCCATCTTCTTAATAACCATGAAGTTGAACTCTGCTCCTGGCTGTAGCTCTGGTTTGGAAATTCTCTTTTGCCTCACTTTAATAAATTCAAAATCATCTGCACCAAACACTGGGAATTTATTGTTAAGCGCATTCTTCACCTTCAGACGAATTTCAGCTTCCGTGTTTCCTTCGTTGACCATGATAATACCATCTGCAATTACAGAATCCCATTTCAACGTTTGATCGTCTTTGTCACAGTCATCGTCCTCAATTTCAAATCCTCGAATCAAGGCAAATTCAATGGCTTTATCAGGCTTTTTCGGTTTTGGTTTCGAAGTGGTTGTTTCTGTCTTTGTAGCTCGAAGCCTTTCTTGTTGGTTCATTCGTTTATACATTCCAGAGGATGCGCTTCTGTTTAACATTAGCCGTGCTCTGTTAAGTGTAGCACCAAGCATACCTGCACTTGGTCTTGGGCCTTGCATAGTAGTTGTTTGTGTCAAGCCAGCCTGGTTGACCGATTTTTCCTTCTCAGGATCTTCTCTACGTCTTGTTCCATTAGTCTCAGATGTCAAGAGATTCGATGCCTCCTTCAGCATGTTTGCAACACGCAAAATAGTGGCATCAGTGCTTTCTTTCCCTGTCTGCTCCGCCGCCATGTTTATTACTAGCATTGCATTATTTTCCCGCCAATTTGCCGTGCTAGCCTCAGCCGCGCTCGCCCCAGGAAGATTGAATGAATATATTTTAGATTGGATTGAACGAATATATTTACAAGTTTGGATTGAACGAATATATTTTAGATTGGATTGAATGAATATATTTTATTTTGGATTGAATGAATATATTTTAGATTGGATTGAATGAATATATTTTATTTTGGATTGAATGAATATATTTTAGATTGGATTGAATGAATATATTTTAGATTGGATTGAAATATTGTTTGAATTGAATGATAAAATGCTATTTGATTGAATTAAATAGTATCTATGGATTGGATTGAATACATATTTTATTGGTTTGAATATTGCTACAGATGGGCAGGCATAATAACACGTAAATATTAAAGAAAACGTTAGAATTGTTATAAATGTAATATCTTTTTTTAAATTTTCTCTCTGTCTTCTTCTTTTAATTTCCCTCTCCAAATAATCAGTACGTTTTAAATCCTTCACTGTCAATTTCACAAGACCCTTTATTTCTTCTTCTGTTAACTTTCCAGAACAAATTAAAATTACCGAATAAAAAGTTATAATTCTTCCCTCGTTATATGGTCCCAATGAAGTATAAAGTCGGTATAAACAATCAAACGACTCAAACTCAATGGTATTTATATTATACATTACTATTTTTGAAACCTTCGAAATTTCATTTTCTAAAAATCCATTTTTATATACAATTCGATCGTCTTTAAGTTGAGTGATAATAACTTCCATCATTTTTTCTTCTTATCTGTTTTTTTCAAATCGTTTCTATATCTACTCTCCATTAACTCCAAATCATCTAAAACTTCTTTTATACTGTTCTGTTTATCTAATTTTTTCTTTTTAATTATAAAAATACGCTTCAATTCTCTAAATTTATTCTCTGCCGATACAATAATATTACTGTTTGTTTTTGTACGAATAGATAATTCGGATACGTTTATTCTCTTTTTTTGAAGCACTAATTTTTTAATATAATATTTTCTTTCTTTCTTTCCACCACTCGTTTCCATCTCTTCAACAGTATCCACTTCGCCGAGGGCATCATCGTCGTCGTCTTCGCCGTCTTCGTTGTCTTCGTCAACAGTTTCAGCAGCTTCGTACAACGATTTTAATAAATTAATATTTTTTCCGCTTGGTTTTTTTGGTTCAATTTTAAATTCTGTAAGAACAGAGTCACTTCCTACGATATTAATTGTCTTATGAGGGATATACGATGATGTTGAAGGAGATATTTGAGATTGCGGCAGATGTATAGGATGAGGAAAATAATCTACCGATGGTGTTTGTATCTGAGGAAAAAAAATCTATCGGTTGTTCATGGGGAAAATAATCTATTCGGTTTTCATCATTTTCAGATTCCGTTGACGACGAAGACATAGCTAAGTCACTAATTAAAGATTTAAATGTACAATTTACTTGTTCGTTTACTTCTGCTTGTTGAGCTTCTTCACAAAAAGTATCAAATTCGTGTTGCTCTTTTCGCTGACCAGCATCTCTTCTAGCTTTCCTTTCTGCTTCGTCCTCTTCTTGTTCCTTCAACGATTGTTGTTCTTTCTCGTACTGTAAAAGTTCTTCTTCTGCAATTCTTTTCCTTTCAACTACTAGAAAAAAAATATATAAAAATAAATAAATATCGCTTTCAGTTACCCTTTCTGATCTTCGACACATCTACTATTTTACGATTTAAAAAAAAACAACACTTTTTCACCTTTTTCTAAATCTTTTGAACCATAATTCGACAACAGTAATAGCAATTCATCATGCGTATTTTTCTGCTCCATTTTTTTCTCTCTTCCGTTCTCCACGATAGTCACGATAAAACTAAAAAAAATCAATTTTTTGTTGTTTTTATTAAACATCACTATTCCATATATGGTAGTGTAAAATAACCTTCTACGTATGTTACCAGCGTTACTAGGTGATAAAAATACAAATAAACCCTAGATCTTTCTTAAGTCGGTGTAATTAAAAAACCTTAAGTGGTATTAATTAGTTGTTATTGTCGTTACTAGGTAATAAAATACAAATAAACGCTGCTAGATCTTTCTTAAGTGGTTGTAATTAAGCCCTTAAGTGGTATTAATTAGTTGTTATTGTCGTTACTAGGTAATAAAATACAAATAAACGCTGCTAGATCTTTCTTAAGTGGTTGTAATTAATCCCTTAAGCGGAATTAATTAATTGTTATTCTCGTTACTAGGTAATAAAATACAAATAAACGCTGCTAGATCTTTCTTAGGTGGAGTAATAAAACGTTCCTTCTCAAGTATATTCAGTTCGTTGAAAATGCAAAACATTTTAAAAGAAGCAGAAAAAATCCTCGACAAGAAAGACCTGAGCGAAGCAAGAAATAGTTGCTGCTGGATTCTTAACTACGTACGCAATACTGCGCAAAAACTATGGAGTTACGGGACAGATCGTCCCTTTAATATCTTTTGCAGTTTACGGCGTTGTATGCGAGACGCTGAACTTTGCTGTTTCAGTTTCGAAGACTGTAATGAAGATGAAGTGAACTTAATTCCGATATGTTGGCAATGCGTAAAGATCATATCAAATAACGAGAATAAAAATACTTTTACTGTGGAAAAGGGAACATTGTGCGTAAAATCAAGGATCGAACAATTATTTTATAAAACCGAATATATTCCCGACATCGACGAAACAATTGTCTACAAACGCTTGAATGTATTGTTTAAAAAACTAAATCCATTTTCTAATTCAATCAATCAATAGTTTTATTTCTAAGTATTCTATTTTTTGATCATTGGAATGTTGTTTACACCGTTCTAAGTATTTTCCAACCTCTTTCATTTTTAATCTTATTACTTAAATAATACTTAGAAATGACGTACATTCAAAATAAAATACTTAGAAACAGCGTAAACAACATTCCAATGATCAAAAAATAGAATACTTAGAAGATCAAATACTTAGAAATAGACCATTTTTTGAGTAAACAACATTCCACCATACCATTCATTAACCTTTTGACTTTGAACAATGTAATACTAAGTATTCTATTTTGATACCATTTTTGAATAAACAACATACCATCCATCATTACCCTTTTGACTTGGAACAATATAATACTTAGAAATAGATATTTAAGAACTATAAAACTTGGAGTCCAATGATCAAAAATCAAATACTGCTTAGAATCGCTTAAAACGCTTTTGAGGAAAAACATCATTCGATAAAATGGAGAACTACAACAACCGTATCATCCATTATAACGAACTATGGCTGAGCGAAACAACAGTCCAAGAAGACTGGATAATCAATACCACCACTGATAACTGGTGGGTTACAAAAACATCGAAAAACGGGACAATTAAAAAGATTCGCTGCAGTAGGAAGGCAAAAAATTTCAAAGAGATTTACTTTCTCCTGTCGGAGGTTTGGGAAGTGGAGAAGCCAAGAAACGACTTCAGCAGTCTGCCCATCCTGAATTGCCAGGGACTAAAGGATCATTGTTGACTTAAAATCAAGAACAATAAACATTTTAAATTAGAAGAAGAAACGAAAAAATCAAGAACAATAACATTTTATTTTTAAAGGTGATCAAGAAAAACGAACATGATTTCAACAAATAAACTGTTTATAGTTTTATTTGTTTTATATATATTTTTTTTACATTACTTATATTTTTATCTCTTAAAAGAACTTCAAAATACTCGATATCATAAAATGTTTTTTTACTATCCTAATTAAATGTCATTTCTATAACTAAATCATTCGTTCATTGTTGTTGTTATTTTTTTAAATCAATTGTTTGTTAAACTTGTCCATTCATGATTTATTTTCCTTGGTTATTTGACCATCCTTCCAAAACGATACGATTGAACCGTCCTTTAAATGTACATCTGTTTTTTCTTCATAACGGCGATAGCAGCAATCTCCTTCTCCTCCTTCCGCCTTTACTTTCTCTTCAAACTTTTTATTTAATTCATCAGCACTATGTGACTGAGCATAACATAAAAACAAACAAGCAATTATAGCTGTACCGTATATATATTTCCACATATTCTCTTGAATTATTTCAAAGAAACATGCAAGCAAGAGAAGAAACATAATGAAGCAAAAACCAAAAACACACTGTACTTTTATAACCTTAATTCATCCCAAAACAAACTTAAAAAAGCTAAACAATAAACAATAATTAAAAAATTCGGTTAAAAAACTAGCGTTAAATTACATAATAATGCCCAAATACGGTGATAAAAGGTAAAAAAAACATAAAAAAATATCAATTAAGAGAAGCTACGCAGTTTTTTTTATTCACTCGCTTACAAAATGGAGACTATCGAAGTATCACTTAACAAAGAGACATGTTTAATTTGTAGTGATGAATTTAAAAGACTTCCATCAGGAAGACTATTCATATGGCGTGACACATATCAAACTCATCTAGCCAGATTGACAAATGAAACCAACAGCGCGTACCCACTGCTCCGATATATAACATATTTTCCGAACAAGAACGAACTAGAACAATGGCTTGTTACAGAGAGACCAGCTTCAGCTGAATACGCTGCAGTATACCAAGCGGATAGATGTATGCTATTTACAATATTTCCCTATGTTGAACACTTTATTAAACTACCCACAAGACTCTGTCTTCAATGGATTGCGATGGTGTCACAAATGGATAATACAAAACTAGACTATCAATTATCAATAGAAACTGAATGTGCTTTTTTAATTGAAATTTCATTAGAAATGATTGTCATAGCGAAATGTAATGTGCTTCTAAAGAATTTATTATCAATTTCATGTAAACATGAAAACAAACATAACTATGAAAGAATTATCAACAAAAGAAGAAATAAAAGGAAAAGAGAATTAGAAAATACGATCCATGAACAAATAGAAGAAGCGTAAGGTATGTAAAAAAATTATTACCCTTTCTTCTCTTTTTTGTTTTTCGTTACATTCTTCAAATAAATCTTTCATCGCTTCGGGATTATTATTAAAATATTCAGCAAACGATTCACAAATTCTTCTCTTATACGCCATTGCTGCCTCCAACTCGGTTGGTTCCATTTTTAAGGTATGATTTTTTTTATATTCTCTCTCTCTTATATTCTCTCTCTCTCTTTATTTTTTTTTTCTTTTAGATGGAAACATGTACTAGTTGTTCGAATTATATTAATCGTGAACTTATATTTTGTTTCTTTACTTGTCAAGAATGCGAAGTTAAAGCATTTTTTTGTAAATTTTGTACAGAGTATAATAGTAAAAAAGTTAAGGTTAAAATCTTTAAACGTTGTGATTGTATAAATAGACAACAACGCTGGTGGAAAAAATATAATCTTTAAAAATAATACTTGTAATAAAAAAACATTGGAAATAAATTTTTTTACCTTTTACCAGAAACAAGCATTTTTTTTACCATGAATAATCCAATCTACAAACCCAAAAACAAATATCCAAAACAATATCCAAAATAATAGATTCATTATCCTATTTTTATTAAACATTTATTTTTAAAAATGCGATATACGTTGTCCAATCAATCGATGTTTCCTTCTTGTACTTTATCCACAGATATAAAATGATACTTTCCTCTTTGTCAATATGGAAATCTGTCTGTGTCTCTCTTTGAATTTGTTTAATAAATTTGTGCACTAAAACCTTCTGATTTTTTAAATCACATAATTGCACAACCTCCCAATAATTCTTGTGTGCTGCTTCATCCATGTTTAAGTACAATTCTCCTTCACTTTTAAAATATAATCTTTATAAAACACAACTTTTCCCAAAAACTTATGAAAATCGCTTTTTTTCAAAGTATTCAAAGTATAAAGATTTCCCAAGGGGTATCCATAATATTTTTCAATCTCTACTGCAGAAACCACTTCAAACAAAAGTTCCATATTTATTTCTTCTTCACTAGCATCTTTAATAACTTCCTCATTATCTTCCCCTCCACATATAATAACTTCCTCTCCCCCACGTAATATCAAATTACTATCAGGATAAAATTCCCTAAAATAATTTAATTTTTCAACTGATAAAAACTTCTCCTTCGATTGATCTGAGAAAACTTCATCCATATCGCTTCAACCATTTTTTAAAAACCGACTAAAAAAAAATAAAAAACCCAATTTATATAAACAAGTATCAAAAAACAAAATATCCAAAACAATGAAAATATATTTTTATAAAAAATATTTTTTAAAATGAAAAAATATATTTTTTCTATAAATTAAAATATGTTTTCCTATTTTAAACATATATGGTAAAACGTAAAATTTCAAAAAAACAAAGACAACAACAACTATATATTCAATAACAATTATTTTTTATTAGTTTTTTCCTTAGCGATATCAACCTTCACGGTATCAACGTTCACTACTTCTATACTTCAAAAGAAAAAAAATTTTTTTCCCCTTTTTTTAAAAAAATTGTTTTTTACATCACACACAAGGAAAAAATACATACACATACAAAAAAAACCAACCCTCCCCCCCGACCTCAAACCACACCCATGAATTCATTAAAAATAAAGTAGCCAACACCTACTCTCTAGCACCCTCCGTCCAAAATCGACGTTAATTTATTCCTACTTGCTCCTGATTGGTTGAAAAAAAAAATAAAGCAATCTGATTGGTTAACGACTAGTTACCAACCTCCAACACATTAAAAAAAATTACATTTATTAGTACACTACTGTTGCAAGCAAAGCTAGGGAGGGGGTTGTAAAGAAAATAATTACCTGATTTTTCAAAGTATTCATTATTTTAATACCTGAACATATTTTCCATTTAATCATAAAATCCCCACATTACAACCTATACAGCATAAGTTTACTTTGCTGTGAACTGCATGAAATGTATATTATTATAAGATTGTTATTTTGATACACTATTTGTCTGTTTCGTTTACTTGTCTAATGGCTACACGTGTATTTTTTGCTTCCTGTCTTTTACTAGTAACAAAGACCAATTCATTGTCAGTTTATTTTGTCGAACCAATTCCAAACGACCACAAACAGCTTCAAACCTTCAATGAATTGTTCAACATGAGGTAGAGAATGTAGAACAGTATAATGAAGACAGATGTAACGTACCAGTGAAGCCTTGTCTTCAATGGTCACAAATGGCTTGGTATAACCAGCTTTAAAGTGCATAGAACAGTTAAATGAGGCCAGTTGTTTAAACTCTTCAGAATCGGTGGTGTTTTGAAGTTCCATTACCTTGTTTCTTACCTTTGCACTTGGAACATCAGCAACTGATGTATGGACTTTTTCCATCTTACCATGGAGGATGTAGTCAACAACTGGTGGAGCAAAGAAACTCGGACTAGGTGACCCTTGGATGATGGCCATGGCACAAAGCCTGCCATACTTAAGATAATCTTCTGTTGCTCCAAAGCAACAACATTGTTTGAAAAACATTTATTGTTTTTCTCTCAAGTAAACATTGAGCTGGATTCATTCATATACTTGTGAAGCAAGGAAAACAGTTCTCTTTTTGGGCCTCCTTGGTCGACTGCTGGCTCTCCCACAAATTGGACACGTATTACTTGCTGAAGGTCTTCTTCAGAACATCTGTTCATTTTAACTTTTACATCTTCCCAGACATGACTCCTTCTAACTTGGATTCTCAAAGAAGATTCAGCTTTGACCTTTTTAGTTGCCAGATTGCCTATCAATTCATGAAGGGGTGCATTTTCATCTGATCTGCTTTCTTTTTCATCATTACGTAGCATGGCGGCATCATTTACTGGGTTGTCATTAAGATTTTCTAGAAATTCAGGATCATTTTCAATGTTGTTGCAGAAGTCAAAAGCAGCATAAACTTCTTCATGTTGTAGATTGAGATTGCCTTGAAATAATCAGATTTACAGCAGCCTCGAAATTGTTATTCGTTGTCAGGAGAGCGTCTCTAGCTTCTGATGGACTTAACTGTGGAAACATTTCAGTTAAGGATTCATAAACACTTTCTATGCCTTCAGATGGTGAATTTTGGGCTATTGATGAGTTTATGCTTGTAGATAGCAGGTCTACATGTACATAACTGGGAATTGCTATGCTTGCATCATCAAGGGTTGTTGTTGCTGCTCTACTTACCAAAGTTGTCATAGTTGAACTTGAATTTCTTGGAGTGCATGGTGGTGCTGTTACTGTTGGATTAGATACCAAGTTTTGTGAGCTGGATGTTGATAAATTTGCTATTGTACTAATTGCAGTTGTTGGTGAGCTTACACTTTGTTCTTCAGGGCATCCTGAAATGCTTTCTTCATCAACATTAACTGATTCTACATCACTTTCACTTGATTCAACCAAACACTGTGCTAGTTAATTGAACACTCTATATGGTCACGTGAAGGGCAAATAAAAAGGTTGATACGGTGATATGGTTTACCATATTCTGCCTTATACTTGTAGAGGATAAAGTTGTCATCACTTTCTTTTAATTTGTCAATGATTGAACCATCAGCGTACAGCAAAACGTATTCCACACTATCTTTCATTAAACTCTGAAAGTGAGCTTTGTGCTTAACTAAAGCAGTATTCAATATATCATTCTTCGAAGAACCCTTTTGAACTTTCATTGGCAATGTCTTACTTCTTTGAGGTTTAAGCTCGTTTCCATCGAACAACATAATACCCACATTTATCTTCACCTCATCAGTAATGTCCTCATCAACATCCTTTTTGCGTTTGCTTTTCTTTCCTTTCGGTCTAAAATTGGAAGCTCTTTCCTTCGTCTTTGTCATTTGAAATTTCTCAAACGAAGGCGTTGTGGCGATCGAGGCTGTAGTATTATTATCAGACTTCTCACCGCTAACTGATGACTGTACTTTCGAATTAACATCTCGTAACGAACCAGCAGCGTCAGGAGGTGCAGGGTTACCGCATTTGCAGCAAAACTTATGGCTTTCTACAAGCTTGTTACCACACAGCGGGCAAAACATGATCATTCATAATTCATATTACCGACGACTCGAGCCCTCGACGAAATTATTCTCGTACTCAGAGCCCACGCGGCTACGAAATAGCCTGCGAGCAGGCTAGGTGCGAAGGTTTTGGAAATGTGTTGTCGATTTTAAAATGTGTTTTTGATAATATTGAAATGTGTTGCGAATTTTGATTTGTGTTGTGTATATTTATTTGTGTTGTGAACCTTGACTTTGAAATGTGTTGTCAATTTTGAAATGTGTTGTGACACTTCTGGGCCACCGTATATTCCCCATAAAATTCTGCATCTGGTAATATGAAAATCCCCTTTACAATTTAAAATTTATTAATTTGACTCAAGTCCTAAGACAATTTTTCAGTTTACGCGCGCTAAAGTGCATGACGTATAGGGAATATTTGGGCACCAATAGAATTTTTATGTTTTCCATCTGTTGGTCTGTATTATAAAGAGTAATATAAATAATGTAATAACTTGTGTAAGGATTCTATAACTTGTTATCAGACCAACATAACATAACAGGTGGTCTGTCTTGCATAGGATAGGGTTAGAATTACATCGACCCCCTATTGGGCATAGTGCGATGTAGCTGTTATAGGATATCTCTTCCATGCGTGCTGTCTCAGTCAGCACTGACCTTCAAAATGTGAGGAAGAATCCATTTCATTTGAATTTGGACAATCAATTGATATTCGTGTTTTGTTTTCTTTTCTTTTCAAGGTAAGAATTGTTTCGAATCTTATGTTACAATAGTTGTTCTGGCCATCTAAGGCCCCAGTTACACGATACCGGATTACTCTCGTGCCGGACGAGATCCGGCACGAGAGTAATCCGGTATCGTGTAACTGGGGCCTTAATGATTCTATGAATGAGTTGTGCGCGTGTAAAAGTTAACGTGTCAAAGTTTATAATTTTTCTACTACACAATATGGCGATATTTTGCGCACTTATACGTTTGGTTAACTCGTATTTGCCAACTAAATGTTATCTAACATTTATGCTTTCCACAAACTAAATAAGTATTACTAATTTCGAATATTTCTCGCGATAATGAAGGGGTGAATGAGATGGCAGTCACTTATTTGTCACTTGGCCATCGTTTACGAAGCTTGAATATATCGGCCATTATCAGCTAGGTCACATTATTGAGCCATTTACTATTAGTAGATTTGTTCCACGTATTATTAGTGGGTTATGGCGTTGTTCAATTGCGCAATTGCGTACTTTGTTTTTTTTTGGATTGACCACATGGTCCTGGCCGCGACTAGAACACACTTTAACAGCATCATTGCCGCCGGACATATCTACGGCGGTTGTAGTTCCCGCGATATATACATGTACGTATATTGTATGGGTATGTATGTGTGTATGTATATATATATATACAGTATATGTAGATATGTGTAGATATGTGTATATGCATGTATGTGTGATAATATATTAATTTTTTAATTCATATCACGCGATAGTCCCAATACACTATCCCTTTACAATTACAATAACTTACACCTAGCCCACTACAGCAGTCGGCACTAAATGCCTTTTTGGTCGACTTTTTTTCAAACTCATTTTCAAATCAAACAGTGAATTACAAACAAGATTAGAAATTACAAATTAGTTTGCCTTTGGTTAACTAGAAGGAATGATAAGTTCGTGTACGAGTCAGTTTCAAAATATCTTCATGTTTTGGAACTTTTTCTGCCGTAAATCGTGTTGCTTAAAAATTGTCCTTCTCAGGCTTGTCCTCAGGTTGTTGCTCAGGAAATTGTGGTTTTTGTTTCATATCTTGTTTCACGCAAAAACACGTGGTCGCTATCGTGGTCGCTATAATACCACGCACTAGTTCTTGTAATTGATATTGTTTAGCCATTTAAAACAAAAAAAATTTATTATGCTAACGTCAAGATTGCCTTGGAACAATTTTCAAATGTTCTTGTTGGTTTCACTTTCAATAAGGATGACAAGATGTGATTATCCTAATAACTTGAAATATTATTATCTTGTTTATGCAAAGCCGGATTTCTCCTTAGATCCGATTTATTCTAAAAACATTATATTAATACTCTTAGGAATGTAACTTGTCAAGCACCATTTCCGCGCAATTAATAACTTTCTCGCGCCAATCGGATTAAAGCGTCTAATTTTTGCGCGTAACAATTTGGACTGTTGCTATCGGCTTTACCATCTGTATGTGTTGTCACGAACTAGTTTATAACTTGCGCCTTGGCTACTGCGGCGACTATATGTCTGCCATGCCAGAAATGTTACTTGCTTAGTCCCTTTGGACAGCATATATTAGTCTCTTCGAAGGCGAAATTGTTAGTCTCTTCGGAGGCGAAATTGTTAGTCTCTTCGGAGGCGAAATTGTTAGTCTCTTCGGAGGCGAACTTGTTAGTCTCTTCGCAGGCGAAATGGTTAGTCTCTTCGGAGGCGAAATTATTAGTCTCTTTGGAGGCGAACTTGTTATTCTCTTCGGGGGTGAAATTGTTAGTCTCTTCGGAGGCGAAATTGTCAATCTTTTCGGCGGCAAAATTTTTAGTCTCTTCGGAGGCGAAATTGTTGCGAAATTGTTAGTCGCTTCGGAGGCGAAATTCTTAGTATTTTCGTTGGCGAAATTGTTAGTCTCTTCGGAGGCGAAATTGTTAATATTTTCGGAGGTGTTGGTCTCTTCAGAACCGAAATTGTTAGTCTCTTCGGAGGCGAAATTGTTAGTGTTTTCGGAGGTCTTCATCTCTTCGGAGGAGAGTTATTAATTAGTCTCTTCGGAGGCGCTTACCTTAAGCGTGCTTAAATTTTGCCGCGTAAACAGGGCTTTAGTCTCTGCCGACGCGACATTGTTAGTCTCTTCGGAGGCGAGTTATTAGTCTCTTCGGAGGCGTGATTATTAGTCCATTTGGAGGCGAAATTGTTAGTCTCTTCTAAGGCAAAATTGTTAGTCGCTTCGGAGGGGAAATTGTTAGTCTCTTCAGACTTCAGAAGCGTGATTGTTAGTCTCTTCGAGGCGAAATTGTTAGTCTCTTCGGAGGCGCTGTTGTTAATGTTAGTCTCTATGCAGGCAAAATTGTTAGTTCTCTTTGGAAGCAAAATTGTTAGTTCTCTTTGGAAGCAAAACTGTTACTTTCTTCGGAGGCGGCGACATTGTTATTCTCTTCGGAGACGAAATGTAACCCGCTTTTTGTTAGCCAAGCTATATACCTGCTAATTGTAATTCGCTGTTGTAATTCGCATCTTAATTTAATATGGCTTTAGCCCATTTAGATACGGGTGCCAGTTTTATTGGTGCTTTTTAATTTTAAGTATTTGGTACAGCAGTGCCCTTCGGGTAGGCAATGCCAGTTCTCGCCATGATAATGTCATTCTCAATCAGTTGATATCTGTTTCGAGGCTTTGTCCTCTTGTATTATTGGGTTGGGGTGTTTTTTTTGTTGTTTTTTTGGTTTTTACATGATATGGAACAACAGGTTTACATTGTTTTGACCTGCCAACAAAATATGTTTACATTGTTTTTGTCTGCCAACAACATGATTGGTGATTCTTTACATCATATGGAACAACAGGTTTGCTATTGCCGCGCCTTTTGGTAACCAAACAATAGCATTTCTCTCCATTAATGCTATAGCATTTAAAGTTTGTCCATGCTATACATTATATATTTTGTTTTCTCTGTTACAGTTATTAAAACATAGTTAATTTTTTCAAATGTAAAATATCCGAAAATATTCAGGCGCAGCGGTTTTCCCCAACAACTTCAATTGATTCAACCGGGAATAGATTCTGCCGTCTTTCTCTCTTATTTTACAGCATTCAGTACTGATTATCTTCAACATGCCAGTAGCTTCAACCCGATCAAGAGATTGTCAACTCTATTTTCCCAATTTCCATAATGGTTGATCCCAGGTAGAAGAAAAGTTTTCTACGATGGCAACATTATCTGCATCGTGATGAGGAAAGCTGAGGAATTGTCAAATGACAAGGAAAATCACTTCCAGCATAATGTGCCACTGTTTTATCACATGGAGCAATCAATTTGACGTACACTGTCTTCACATGCATGCATATATACATGTGCAGTATGGTGTAACGAATGCAGAGTCGAATAGTTAGAATGATAGTAGTGAGCCTTGTATGGCCTCCCAGTCATATCTATACCTTAGAACTCTATAACAACTTTACTTAGGAAAGACATTGTAGTTCTTCCGAAATATAGCACCTGTCTAATTTTGATGCTTCGTGGGGAGGCTTGCTGGTTTTATCTTGTCCCCACTCAGGTTTTCCTGTTTCTGGCTTTTCCCAAAGGGTTTTTACCAGTAACAGGTTTTTTCTCCTGGCTACTCTGATATACCAGCTTTTAGCACAGGAATGCATGTATATATGTATGTATATATATATACATATATATCATCCACTGTGAGTAATGAGACTGTTTGCAGGGGCGGCAGTTTTTTCATTACACTTGAAACAAATTGTCCAATGTTATAAATAAAAATTCAGATCGGTTTATGTTCTTTATCTCAGAATATGATTGTCTAGCAAGGGCAGCAATCTTACGAACTCTTCGACCCAAATTGATCTGTCAATCAGAGGTGTCATAGATTTATTGAGGTGAAATTTACACATAATTTAGCAAGCAATTGTCCAATGACAAGGACTATAATCTTTTACAATCGTTAATTTACACTGAGCCTTAGTATTGATACATATTTGACATTCCAAAATTTATCGTAAAATGGAAGTACTTATCAGATCCGTGCACCGTCTATTGCATTTGGAAAAATTGTACATCCACATTTTGAAAAATTTTACTAGGCTGCATTGCTTTCCAGTGGTCGCACTTAGCCGGAGAAATACTTGCATTTGGGCAGTTTGCATCAAGGTGTGTTTCAGTATTCCGAAATGTTCTAATGAACTTTCACTCTTATTATGCTGCACTGAATTTCCTTGGGTGGGGCTGCATCATCATTTGCATAATGATGCTTTGGCGTTTTATTGCCCTCACCTTTACTGGGCTCAATCATCAGTTTGCACTATGGAAATTAATTAGATAATTTAATTACGAATTTGTAATAAACGCGGCTTTGGTCCAGGGGGACCATAGCCATATTATTCCATATTGTGTGTAAACGTCTTTTACTATTCCCCAGTAAACAGAGCTCAGGTAATGCAGTGCACATATTAATAGTCAAAGACACGATGGAAAAGCATAAAGGGAATATTTGGGCACCAATAGAATTTTTATGTTTTCTATCCGTTGGTCTGTATTGTAAAGAGTAATATAAATAATGTAATAACTTGTGTAAGGATTCTATAACTTGTTATCAGACCAACATAACGTAACAGGTGGCTTGTCTTGCATAGGATAGGGTTAGAATTACAGCGACCCCCTATTGGGCATAGTGCGATCTAGCTGTTATAGGATATCTCTTCCATGCGTGCTGTCTCATTCAGCACTGACCTTCAAAATGTGAGGAAGAGCCCATTTCATTTGCCCACCTCCTCCCCGTTGGCTGACCACCATTATGTGATGATGTGTATTAGAGTATATCCTTTATTATATATTTGGCGTTTTATTGCCTTCAGCTTTACTGGGCTCAATCATCAGTTTGCACTATGGAAATTAATTAGATAATTTAATTACGAATTTGTAATAAACGCGGCTTTGGTCCAGGGGGACCATAGCCATATTATTCCATATTGTGTGTAAACGTCTTTTACTATTCCCAGTAAACAGAGCTCCGGTAATGCAGTGCAGTGCACATATTAATAGTCAAAGACACGATGGAAAGGCATAAATAAATATAGCGCTACAGTCTTCTGAAGCTACAGGATTTTCTGATCGGTAGATGGGAAATCCGAAATCACCGTTGGATTCCCCATAAAATTCTGCGTCTGGCAGTATGAAAATTCCCATTACAATTTAAAATTGATTAATTTGACTCGAGTCTAAGACAATTTTTCAGTTTACGCGCGCTAAAGTGTATGACGTATATAAATATAGCGCCACAGTCTTTTGAAGCTACAGAATTTTCTGATCTGTAGATGGGAAATCCGAAAAAACCGTTGGATTCCCCATAAAATTCTCCATCTGCCAATATGAAAATCGCCTTTTCAATTTTAAATTGATTAATTTGACTCAAGTCCTAAGACAATTTTTCTGTTTACGCGCGCAAAAGGGCATGACGTATTTAAATATAGCGCTACACAGTCTTTTGACGCTACAAACGTTTCTGATCGGTAGATGGGAAATCCTAAAACACCGTTGGATTCCCCATAAACGGTGTTTTCGGATTTCCCATCTACCGATCAGAAAATTTTGTAGCTTCAAAAGACTGTACCGCTATATTTATATACGTCATGCACTTTAGCGCGCGTAAACTGAAAAATTGTTTTAGGACTCGAGTCAAGTTAATAAATTTTAAATTGTAAAGGGGATTTTCATATTGCCATATGCAGAATTTTATGGGGAATCCAACGGTGTTTTAGGATTTCCCATCTACCGATCAGAAAATTCTGTAGTTTCAAAAGGCTTCGCGGCAGTCTAATTTTTTGTTATTAAAGGGGAAGTCAGATGACGAAACAACTTGAGTTTAAATAAAATGTTATATATCATGCTTACCCTTCTCACAAAGTCTAAAATTCCCATGTTAAATCCAAGTCGAGAAATTAAACGACGAAAGTACGAAAATTTGCATGTACGATAACCGCCATGTTGTACATCGCAGCGAACCCGCGATCACGCAGCGGTGTTACCTCGTGACGTCACTGCGCGCTTGTATCGATAAGTCAACAAAATAAAACTTTTCATATGATCTGAATCTTCGCAAGAGAAATGGATTTATACTCAAACGAGACGTCGAGTGAAAGTTCTTCAAGTACAGAGACAAACCCTGACATAGAAGACAGCGGCGAAGATTATAACGTCGAAAACGACGAAAATATAATTCAACCTTATGCGTTTGAACCGGTTGATGAAACAGTCTCAGACACAGATTTAGAAGAGGAAATGTCAGCAGACGAATCGTCGGAAAATGCCAACCGACTTGAAAACTTAGACTGGTAATTATACGATCTATTTCTGTTCTTTAAGTTGCTCCGTTGTGTGATCTGTCTGGCGTTTATGGATTGACTGTTGGCAAAAGTAGGTTAGGCTATTATGGGCATTATTTTATATATCTGTGCTTTGATAGGTGTACTTGTACTCACTGCCAGATAATGGACAGGGTAGAAGAAAGTGTTTGCTGCTACGAGGTCCTCGCTTGTGTACAAAAAAATGAAGAAGTTGCGCAAGTTGAGGAGATAGATATCCCAGGCTGTATAACTGATAACCCTGGATTTCAGTGTGCCTCAATTATTGGGTTCTACAGGCTGCTTGGAATCAATATAGACAACAATACGGCACAAGAGCATACGAAGGGCCTGAGCATAAAAAGCAAAGACATGTTGCTTATAGACAACTTGTAAGGTGGTGTTGGGGTGTATTGGGTAAAGAAATAAGGGTTCCCCTACCATCCTGTTCAGTAAGTTGTATTAGAGCTCACTTCCCACCTCCAGGTCTAGAAGATGACTTTGTTTTCGAGGGTTTCAGATTTGCTGATGAGTAAAATATCAATTGCGTCTCATTGTTTTATACGCTATTTATTTCGTAAAGGGGAATTGTGCACTTTTTATTTTGGCTAAATCCAGACCTTATGTTACCCCATTTGGTAACATAAGGTCTGGATTTAGCTAACATACCGTATCAATTTCACTATGTTTCAAACAAGATAATTTTGGTTTAGAGCCAAACCTTGCAACATATTGCAGGTTTTGGTTCTAAAATTATGAATTTATAAACACTTGGAAATTGTTCTTACCAAGGCCTCATATAAGTGACTATTTGTCATTAGTTCTGTTTTGTGTTTTGTGTTTTGAGGGTTTTTGTATAGGTCCTCCACTCTC
This sequence comes from Paragorgia papillata, assembly GCA_035771165.1. Classification (NCBI taxonomy): domain Eukaryota; kingdom Metazoa; phylum Cnidaria; class Anthozoa; order Scleralcyonacea; family Coralliidae; genus Paragorgia; species Paragorgia papillata. The sequence continues at coordinate 1,020,005 of JAWNZC010000468.1, read as the reverse complement.
TTCACCCTGCCAGAATAACCAACCCTTGCATGATCTTGTTTTATTAACAGTTTTTACTCTTACAAATTACATTACTTTGCACAACCAACTCCCATATATGGAGTTGTTTATGACCAAAGAAAAAAATGGAACGCTGAAAATTCATGCAGCCAACTGGTTTCCCCTTGTAAATTTTGGCTGCCATCTTGTGTCACGATATATTATAGATATAGATAGATTATATATTTTTTATTCAACCACCATTCAGAAATTCATTTGAATCTATTCAATATGGGTGCCAGAGCTTATTTGCGTTTGATTGTGTAGCATGGCCAGGACTCGGTATTTAAATATCCAAAACAATGGGTGGGATACTGAAACAGAAAAAACAACATGGCCTGCCCTGACGAATTACAGTGAGGGATGTGATCAACTTATTCCTGCATGACAAGTCAGTGAAATCCCCATCATACTTCAACTTACAGGTAAGTCTTGTTTAATTTTTAAATTTTACTTCCTTGTCATGCTATGTTACAAGGAGATCACATGAGATTTCAAAGCAAAGCGTTTTGGACTTCACGATTGACCCCCACCTTAGCAAGTAGAGGGGGAAAATTAATTTATTTCAAACAGAAAATTAATAACATTTAGGGTATCCAGGGTACAAGGACAGATGATTATTCTAGAACTAGTGTGCAGTTCATTACTTGTTCTATCCCATTCGTGATTTGTGTGCTGTGATCACCTCATCTTTACTTGGCCTTGGTGTTGGTGCAATGTTTTTTTGGAATACTGGCAGGCATTGTGGATGTTGTTTGACTCCCATCATCCTTGTACGAAAATACATCTTCCATTAAGTTTTGGACAAAGGAATAAGATTTCTTGTCTGGCACTGGTTTTGCCACCCATTTTCCCCGTCCCTTGGGGAAAACCACCTTGTACCTCTTTGACCCCTTGTTCTTCCCATTCTTCACAGTAGTTTGTCCTCTTCCACTGTTGGAGTTGTGGTCAATAACTGCCAACTGTGTTCTTGCCACCATCCCCTTGTATTAAAGATGTTGACGTTTTGGAGCGTACTTTAGCAACAGTGAATGGTAAACTTCAAGGTTACCTGTATGGTGAAATTCTGTGAGTTTTGAAATATCTTTTAACAGTTTTTTATTGAGAACAACCTCTTCTAATGCAATGTGGGCAGCTGATTCAGCCTTTAACCATTTTGTCTTCCTCGCTTTACTTCTTGAAAGACGACCATGTGCACACTGACTAAAGTGCTTTCCATTCTTCCATTTGTGTTTGTTCACTACATGATGCAAAATGGATACCCATTTCTCATGCAGTACTTCAGGATTGCCATTGCATGTCTGTGCACACCACCACAAGTGATTTGACACAGACTGAACCCATTTTAGAAGAACTTCATTGTCCTTTTTCTTAGCTTTTTTTGTTAGTTTCTTAGTTACCCACTTTGAGAGATGCCACACATCATACTGATGGATTATAGAAGGGTACTTCTTCCGCATCTCTGATGTTATCTGAGTATGACGATCAGTTGTCAAAGACCTGATTTTCATATTTTTGTTAATGACTTTGTTGAGTAACTTTTGACAGCCCTCGTTCTCCATTGCATTAGACGATGAAACTTCAGAGACCTGAACAAGAGAAAAATCAATGATTTTCCCTGAAGTTTCATCCATTAGCGAGTATGTGCCATATTTTGCGTTATGACCTGGACTATCAGATCTGCCATCCCCACAGAGATTAATTGGGTTGTTTTCCTTTTTGATTGTTTCAATCACATCTTGTTGTTGCTTTTCATAACCCTTGTTAATGACTGGGAAAATAACCTTGTTCTGTATATCGTAAAATTGGTCTTTGTTGACAAAGTTTAAATTGAGTGCATTAGCAAATTGTTTTGTGGCTTCGTAGGTTCCTCCAGTAAGAACAGTTGCAGCAGGAATTAAAATGTTATCAGCTGGCTTTTTGTTTAACTCCGGTTGTGACCTCCACTGAAAAAGATGGTTGTTACAACATGTTGTTTTTATTGTTACCATGCTACCAGTGTAAAACTTTTGTATCTCACACAGGGAACCGCATGTTTTACACGATATAAACAGCTGGTCAAGCATACTTTCAAAGACAATTAATTTTCTTTCGTTTTTTAACCCTTCATCTTCCGACTCACTGCTATCTTCTGATTCGGAACAAACATATTCATCATCACTATCTGATTGTTTATCACTACTGCTTGAATAGTCACCGTCCTCTGGCTGTTCAAAATCAGATGCTGTAATGGATATGTCAATTTTTTCTTTTGTTTCAATCGGTGTTGAAACAGGAGTATTAAAATTAACAGGACAACTGTGAGTCGTAGTGTGAGCAAAGCCATTTTTTTGCTCAATAGGTGTCACACGGCATTGCTTGGTTTCAGCTGCAGTACGTTTCCTTGGTTTTCGTTGTGTTAGCGTTTGTATGGCAATGCTCCTTTTTAATTTGGTTTCACACTGACTTTCTACATCAAACAATATCTTTGGATCAGACTGCGTTTCTGCATCCTGACCTGTTACATTGACATGTTCATTTTCTGTGCATATAGTGTCTTCGTATTTGGCGTTGTTAAAGTCAAGTAATCTTGCTATTTCCTACAAAACAATTCACACAGCATTTGCAAGTTAGTAATAACAAATTCCAATGAATGCATACGTTTATATACATATTTTGATCGTACTTCGTCTTTTGAAATTTTCTCTCTGATGCTGTCTCGTTTCTGTAGCCTCTTCTGCGATAATTCGCGTTCAGGTTTACGAGACGCGAATGGAAATATGGAAGGAACGCTTCCAGGTTTTAACTTATTTTTCCCCTTCATGCCAAAGGATTCTTTGAGTGAAACCTCGAAACAATCTGGGGTAAAATGTGCGCTGCAAATGTAGCACGAATTGCCATTCGGGAGGTTCTCACGACGAATCCGTCCGAGCCATGTTCTCCGCATTTGTTGGTCGATTGGCAAACGGTGATAGGATATATCGCTTCCTTTTGTCTTCCTTGAACCGTTCGTACACCTAGGTACCGTACAATGTGGCATTGTTTCGAAATAATGAATATTTATAGCACTAAAAATATCGCCTTTGGAAGATTGCTATATTGTTTTGAAGTTTTGAATATGAATAGAATCGCGCCAAGGCGCGCAGTGACGTCACGAGGTAACACCGCTGCGTGATCGCGGGTTCGCTGCGATGTACAACATGGCGGTTATCGTACATGCAAATTTTCGTACTTTCGTCGTTTAATTTCTCGACTTGGATTTAACATGGGAATTTTAGACTTTGTGAGAAGGGTAAGCATGATATAATATTTTATTTAAACTCAAGTTGTTTCGACATCTGACTTCCCCTTTAAGTCACGGTTGTTAGTCTTAATATATGGAGGAAAATATATGAAAGTCTAGCATTCTTAAAACATAATTTTACTTAAGAAGTGTAGTTTATATGAACGTAAATGTCTTAAACTACCGACAGTGAATGATTATTTTTTGTTAAAGTTGGATTGAATGAATGAAAAGACCGGCGAAACATTCTGCTGGTCGAGCGCTCCCCCCTGGAAGCGTCATCGCGACACTGAATTGGCAGCTATCCTAATTGGCAGTGAATTGCCAGCTGGCGAATTGGTAGCTGATTTCACGGGGTTATATGTATATATATATATATATATATATATATATATATATATATATATATATATATATATATATATATATATATATATATATATAATAGTAACGATGTCTTATATCGACGTTTCAAACAGTGCTCAATATCTTGGGAAGTAGAGCGATATGTATGGAAGATAACTAAAGGGTGTTCGTTGTTACTCAGGAGTTTCACGCCTGTAGACGATCTTCAGACTACTGGAAGAGAAATTCGTAGTGGCTGTCCTTTTATAAGGTTTTCACGTCATGCCAATGGAATGTAGCGGTGGCGTTGCGTCGGTATGTTTCAGGTTGCGTAGGCAGTATCTGTTTCGGTGGGGGCATTTTGAAAATATTTTAGTTCTTTTGTTTAGGAGGTCTTTAGAATCGGCTTTCATTATACACATTTTTTCTTCGAGGCACAAATTGCAGCTTTTATCCCCGCTTTTGTAGGATCTTGCGCGCTTCAAAATTGACCATTTCACGGACAACAAAAAAATACATTGGCATGAGTGCAAACTCTTATAAAACTCGCTACAACAATCACACGAAATCATTCCGTGACGCGAGATATTCGAAAGAAACGGCCCTATCAAGCTATATTTGGAAACTGAAGACGGATAAACGTGATCACTCCGTGAAATGGTCAATTTTGAAGCGCGCAAGATCCTACAAAAGCGGGGATAAAAGATGCAATTTGTGCCTCCGAGAAAAAATGTATATAATGAAAGCCGATTCTAAAGACTTCCTAAACAAAAGAACTGAAATATTTTCAAAATGCCGCCACCGAAACAGATACTGCCTACGCAACCTGAAACATACCGACGCAACGCCACAGCTACATTCCATTGGCATGACGTGAAAACCTTATAAAAGGACAGCCACTACGAATTTCTCTTCCAGTTGTCTGAAGATCGTCTACGGGCGTGAAACTCCTGAGTAACAACGAACACCCTTTAGTTATACGCGGCATCTTGACACTAACCGACAGAATTTAGACCAGACGTTTGTTCCCATCGTACTTTTCACGCTTATAGTTTATAGTTTAAGGTTTATATCCATCAAGGACAACCTTAATTGAATTGGCTGTATATATATATATATATATATAAACAAAGTAAGGTAAATGTCTGTGGTGAGACAGAATGCTCAATACCTAGTAGGTAGAGCGAAAGATAGGTTAAATGAAGGAGTTTGTTGCTACTCGGAGTTTCACGTTGTTACACGATCATCAGGCAACTGAGTATGATCTGCTTCTCTTGTGGTGACATGACTCTGCTTGGAGGTGTTGATTGGGTGGGAGGTTGATTGGCGACGTATCACATTTCTTGGCATAAAATTTGTTTTCATGACGGCATTTTGAGACGATTTCTGCTCTTTTGTTCAGTAGGTTTTCATTATTGGCTTTCAAAATCTGTAATTTCTCTTCGAGGCAAAGGTTGCATCAGGTTGATCCGGCGGTTTACGGGGTGGCGAGTTTCAGTATAGACCAGGTGATAACAGGGTGATTGTAATTTCCCTTTAGTTGCCAAACGATGAAATTCGTTTGTTGATAGAAGCTGGCAGTTGTTTTATGATAGATGGTGGATGGTTGGAGCGGCTGTCTATGTAAAGAGGTTCGTCGTTGGGTTTTCGGAATGGTTGATGTTTTCCAGTCGCTAGGTTGAGCGTGATGTCAAGGAAGTTGGTGGTTTGTTTGTTGTATTGGGTAGTTGCGATACAATAACCACCAGAAATATTTTAATGACCGAAGATATTCCAACGAAACCGAACTTTCAAAATACGTTTGGCAACTAAAGGGAAATGACAATCACCCTGTTATCACCTGATCTATACTGAAACGCGCCAGCCCGTACACCGCCGGATCAACCCGATGCAACCTTTACCTCGAAGAGAAATTACAGATTTTGAAAGCCAATAATGAAAACCTACTGAACAAAAGAGCAGAAATCGTCTCAAAATGCCGTCATGAAAACAAATTTTATGCCAAGAACTTATGCCGAAAGAAAAATGTGATACGTCGCCAATCAACACCTCCAAGCAGAGTCATGTCACCACAAGAGAAGCAGATCATACTCAGTTGCCTGATGATCGTGTAACAATGTGAAACTCCGAGTAGCAACAAACTCCTTCATTTAACATATATATATATATATCGTATATATATATCGTATATATATATATCGTATATATATATATCGTATATATATATCGTATATATATATATCGTATATATATATATCGTATATATATATATATATATATATATATCGTATATATATATCGTATATATATATCGTATATATATATCGTATATATATATCGTATATATATATCGTATATATATATATATATATATAGTTCAATCTACAGACACGGTGTTTCGCCGTACAACAGCTCATCAGTGTAGCTTGGAACAATCTAAATGAATTTCACCAATTACTTATACACATGCGATCGTCGGTGACAACCGCATGTGGGACAGCATCGGTGAAGTACATTCAGATAGCGTGAAGTGCGCATGGGCCCAGAGTGCTCAAACTTCCACAAGGGTAGTGAGCGTTGCATTATCGCTAATAGGTACCCACGGCAACTTCACAGAGTGCTCAACAACACCGAAGTGAAGGAGCGTACATAGTTCAATCTACAGACACGGTGTTTCGCCGTACAACAGCTCATCAGTGTAGCTTGGAACAATCTAAATGAATTTCACCAATTACTTATACACATGCGATCGTCGGTGACAACCGCATGTGGGACAGCATCGGTGAAGTACATTCAGATAGCGTGAAGTGCGCATGGGCCCAGAGTGCTCAAACTTCCACAAGGGTAGTGAGCGTTCTATATCGTATATATATATATATATATATCGTATATATATATATATATCGTATATATATATATATCGTATATATATCGTATATATATATATATATATATATATATATATCGTATATATATCGTATATATATCGTATATATATCGTATATATATCGTATATATATCGTATATATATCGTATATATATCGTATATATATCGTATATATATCGTATATATATCGTATATATATCGTATATATATATATAGTATATATAGTATATATAGTATATATAGTATATATAGTATATATATATATATATATATATTATATATATATATCTTTCACTCTACCTACTAGGTATTGAGGAGTGTAGACAAAAGTCGAGGGTCGAGGATGGATGTCGAGGGTCGAGGGTCGAGGGTCGATGTCGAGGGTCGAGGGTGGATGTCGAGGGTCGAAAAAAGTCGAGAAAATGGAAAAATATCGGGGAAATACAGAATATTTATAAAATCACGAAATGCGTCATTCGCTCATTTTCAGGAAGAGCTGATAGGTTCGAATATTACGAACATGATCACAAGACTCAAAATCATGTCATGACAAAAGCTCGCACAGAACTTTATAATTCGCATAAGGCCTATTTCAGGCATCTCTGATTTTCTCAAATATATAGGTACGGATAGTTAAAGAAAACTAGAAAACTGGGAGAATTGTCTGTAGTGATTCACTATTTAGCTTCGCAAAATCTATTTTAAATATCTTTTAATATCGAATATCCGCCTGTTTTCTGTCAACTATTGACATGTAACATATACCGCTAGTTGATATACGATACATATTTCACAAGCACATTTTCTGATTCTCAATCCCGAGTTGTGTCGAGTCTTACGATCTCAGAGTTTACAGTGGAAAATCTTATGTCTTCATCTTCGACTTGGTACTCCTTCAACCAATTAACTAGACCACTGCCACTGGCCTTCGGAATCGTCTTCACTAGAACTACCCCGTACAACCATCGAGTATAATCGCTTTGCCATCGTAATTTAAAAGATTTTCCACTGTAAACTCTGAGACCGTACGACTCGGCACAACTCAGGATTGAGAATCAGAAAATGTGCTTGTGAAATATGTATCGTATATCAACTAGCGGTATATGTTACATGTCAATAGTTGACAGAAAACAGGCGGATATTCGATATTAAAAGATATTTAAAATAGATTTTGCGAAGCTAAATAGTGAATCACTACAGACAATTCTCCCAGTTTTCTAGTTTTCTTTAACTATCCGTACCTATATATTTGAGAAAATCAGAGATGCCTGAAATAGGCCTTATGCGAATTATAAAGTTCTGTGCGAGCTTTTGTCATGACATGATTTTGAGTCTTGTGATCATGTTCGTAATATTCGAACCTATCGACTCAAGATAATATTAATTATATTTCCGCGGCTCGGATACAAGCGCTGAACATTAAACAAATTTGCGCAACGATGGCAGACCCGAACTAGCGTTTAAAGCGGATCTGAATTATCTACATGTATTAAATTTTAAACTTCTTGGGTGCTTGCTTCGCCTTCCTCACGCGTACAGTTTCGTTCAAACAGCTCTTCCTGAAAATGATCGAATGACGCATTTCGTGATTTTATAAATATTCTGTATTTCCCCGATATTTTTCCATTTTCTCGACATTTTTCGACCCTCGACATCCACCCTCGACCCTCGACATCGACCCTCGACCCTCGACATCCACCCTCGACCCTCGACCCTCGACTTTTGTCTACACTCGGTATTGAGCACTCTGTCTCACCGCAGACATTTACCTTACTTTGTTAATATATATATATACACAGCCAATTCAATTAAGGTTGTCCTTCATAGATATAAACCTTAAACTTTAAACTCTAAGCGCGAAAAGTACGATGGGAAGGTCTGGTCTAAATTCTGTCGGTTAGTGTCAAAATGCCGCGTGCATACAGCCAGGATTTACGATGGAGAGTAAGCTGGTTGACAGAAATAATGGGTCTTGATTTTCAAGTGAGCTTTTATTTACAGTTATCGAAGAAAACGATTACGCGGTACATACATAAATTTAGAATGTTAGGAAATGTCGACACGGCTGTGATCGGTAGACCATATGAATTGCACCAAGAAACGGAATCGTGTTCAATGCTGTATTGAATAGTATCATTTGATAACATAACGCGGAAGCTGTTATAGGAGCGACTAAGTCATGCACGTAAACTAATTGAATGGAGCGTGACTATTTTTGTTTTGAAAATAGAAAAAAATTATTAAACGTTTTGTTTTTGTACATTAAACTGTTTTCGTGTAAACATTCCAGTCTATTTTTCGTGTAAGGAAGGGAATCGTAAGCGTGAGCCAATGACCAAACTGAGAAAGCATTGCACGCGGGGTATATAGTGTGACTAAAACATTTGTTGTTTAGTCAGGAGCTTAACTCAAGTAACTTCAAATTGCATGTGTTAAAATAAATTGAGAGTCCCATGGGGAAGTTTGCCTACTGTTGGTATGAATATTTAGCCTATTAAAACTGTGATTGAGTCCATTGGCAAAACGAACGATTTCAAAATGGATGAAGGGAATACTATTCACGTTGCACTAAAAATTGTTCGTCAATGTAACATGACTCAGTACGATATGTATACTCGTCAGAATGTACCAATGTTTGAAAGTGTGAACGAGCTGAGGGAATTTCTGCTGACGAATTACAAAGATGAGCTTTGTGCACCTGCAGACGCAAATTCTTTTCGTCTTGGCTACATCGCTGGGAAAAATACGAGAGTGACAATAAGCAGCAGTCTAAACCTCGCAGAGGCCTATTCTTTGGCGAAAAACGGTTGGATTACACTGTGGGCAGATCCAGACGTTCCAACTAAGGGCAATGCATCATCGAAAGGCACAAAACGAGTCTACTCTCATACGTCAGTGCATTGCAGTAGAGAAGGTATTGTCGCATCTTAATTTAAACAACTGTTTCATTCTCGGTTAAAAACTCATATTGTTCATAAATATGCCATGCTTTTATTACAAAACTCATTTCAGTTCGTTTAAAACGCATGTAGATTTAACTAAGACGTGTGACTTCGACGTCCGTCTAAAGCGTTTGAAAGAGAAGCAGGTGCAAGATGTACCAGAGTTTAAACTGAGACTTTGGGCTAAAATGCTGGTAATCTATACACGTATAATTGTTATTAACGCAGTAAATTGCAACCCGTTGATGAATTCCGGTGATTTAATAAGAACTGTGTTCTTTGGTTGCATGGCTGCTATATACTGTACCTCAAATCTTCAGTCATTTAATTTTAAACACTATATACCAACCGCTAATTAGGAAATATGACAAAATGTTTTTGTCTTTTAAGGTTAATGGGAGCCACACTAGTGAAGACATGCCACCTAAAATTCCATTCTTCACTGGCCATAACGCAAGCCATGCTCCGCGTTTAGTTAATGCAACAACAACATCCGCGTTATTAGAATCGGCGCATCAAGCTCCACAGGTGCAGCCCGAAGTTGACGACCCAGAGAAGAAAGTATGATGTTAGCAAACAGAACTAAGAGTAGAAGTGCAATAATAACTCACACATTCAGTTTAGCAGAAAAGTAAAATATTAATATACTATATATTAGCTCACACGTGTAATGATCTGTTTGAAAGTTCAAACTGTAATTTCGCATGAATACAATTCATTGCTAATGAAGACAATAGTCCCATTATTCAGGTTGATTTGCATCGAGTGCATGGTTTATCTGTTCATGCGAAGTTCCATGTTTGAAAATTGCAAAATCATTTTAATAAAGTTTTAAACTTTTTCATAGATACGAATCCGTTCGGGCATTATACAACAACTAAAAGACCTGAAGAGCCTGGAAGAGACCAGAGTGCTTACAACAGAGCAGTTTAATGTACAGAAAGAAAAGCTTTTAGAAGAGATGTCTAATCTTTCAAAAAATATTCGTTCACTATTCAAGTTGTTTACGCATATTCAGCATGCTTAATATAGTTAAGTATTTCCTCTCCTGTCACTTGAAGAAATGAATCAAACACCATTAATTCAGAATCCGGACAATTTTGCCAAGCAATGTCGTTTTCTCGAATGTAGTTTTTCGTCTGTGAAAACAATTCTTCACATGGCATGAAATCGGGGGAATACGATGGTAGAAACATAACGAGGGCTCCTGATGCGTTTATGGCATCAACAACTTCTTGTGTATGGTGAATGGCGGCGTTTTCTAAAAGAATCATAATTTGAAAGGTATGTCAAAATGCCTGAGAATTAATCTCGAATTATACTAACGCAGAGACAAGGTAAGAACCGCTGTAAAACACTAAATTATTTTACCTAGTATTACAACAGATCGAGGATTAAAACCGTTAAATGGAAGTAAGCATGGAACCAGTATATCATTGACAAATTCAAGGAATGTTTCTCCATTAACATGTCCTTCGTAGAGTCCAACGTCAAGCAAGCCTTTGGTAAATATAACTGGAATTGCTGTGATACGTGGGCCCCAAGGCAAATAACGTCGTTTGATTATGGCACGTCGCCCTTTCAACGTATATCCATGCGAGCGCACAATTCTCTTATCCTGTATGGCATAATTACAATATTAAAGTTATGCATGAGGTTATTTCAGCATAAACATAACATGTTACAACAAATGAGAGCAGAAATGAGCTTCTGATGAGGCTATACGGCTACAAAACCCCTATATGGCGACAAATAAGTTAAGTAAGTCATGCATAAATTATCTTTGATGTGCCGCGGTAAATATGTAGGTCAGTTACCTTGCATATTAAATGACCTACTATATCGCTTTAAAACTATGTCTAAAATACTATTTTTTTGTTAAATAACGACAAATATCGCCTGTATCATGAATAAACTAAGCTATACTTAACTATTATCAGCACTATCAGGCGTTCGCACAACTGCACAAATCCAAGCATATAAATATGAGCTAGTGTGGAACAAAAACCGAGACAGAATTCTGCACATTCTACAGTTTTTGTATCAATCAATCCCACAACATATTAAGTATGATTATAAGTTAAGTTGTGATAAAAAAATGTGTCCTTAATCTACGCGTGTCCTTATACTTTGTCGTTGCTTCACTCCCAAGAGAGTTCTCGCGGATCAACTTACATATCCACTTTCAACCAAAAAAACGAACATTTCTGCTGATAACAAACACGTTACGGCCCTGAATTCAGCTCTTGCATCTCTGTTGTGCAATTTTGCTTAGCTATAAATAAATTTGGGTATTTCTTAATATTTAGTATACAGACAACATAGCCATAGGGACAAAGTTACAACACACTAACCTTCTTTCGTGTGATGTTGTTTCCTTTCAAATAATAATGAAGCATTGAGCATGTATATTCTGATCCCGTTTCATGGTATAGTTCATCCAGTATTTCTGCTATAGTTTTCTCAGGGTGTTTTAAAAGTAATTCCATGACGATCCAATTTCGTGCGTGTGCATTGCTATGCAAGCATATGGTCTACCGATCACAGCCGTGTCGACATTTCCTAACATTCGAAATTTATGTATGTACCGCGTAATCATTTTCTTCGATAACTGTAAATAAAAGCTCACTTCTTGAAAATCAAGACCCATTATTTCTGTGAACCAGATTGCTCTCCATCGTAAATCCTGACTGTATGCACGCGGCATTTTGACACTAACCGACAGAATTTAGACCAGACCTTCCCATCGTACTTTCCGTGCTTAGAGTTTAAAGTTTAACGTTTATATCCATGAAGGACAACCTTAATTGAATTGGCTGTGTATATATATATATACTATAAGTGGGCTTACCTCAAATGTTGTGGTCGCTACTGTCAGTTTCACGCTGGGCGATCTTCAGGCGGCTTTGTATATATATATATATATATATATAGATATATATATAATATAATATAAACTTAAAACGTCTTGTGTCGCTACTCGGAGTTTCACGCGTTCATGCGATCATCAGGCAACTGAGGTAATTAATTCAACTATAGCGTTTTATGCATGCTAGGTGTGATGTCATGGCTGTGGAATGTCCCTTGACTTCTTTCGGCGGCTTAAGTTGTTCGTATAAACTTTGTTCATGTGACGGCACTTCGAAACGATTTCACCTCTCTTGTTTAGCAGGGGTTCCTTGTCGGCTTTTACCAACTGCAGCTTCTCTTCTAGGCATAGGTTGCACTTCTTTGCTCCGCATTGATACGCTGCGGCACGACTCAAAATTGACCACTTTATTGAGAAGTTGCGGTTATTTCTTTTTAGCACCCAAATGTATTTCGACAATTCGGTTTCGTTCTCGTATTTCTCGTTTCGAAAGGATTTCTTGTGGTTTCTGTAGCGCTGTTTAAACTCGTTTGCCGTCATTCCAATGTAGATCTTTTTTTCTTGGTTATCCGTGGTCGAAACTTCTGCCTTATAAACGACGTTGGTTGCTAGGCAATTTCCTGGTAGCGGACAATCGGTCTTGCTTCTGCAGTCGCATTTTCTTTTCTCGTCGGCGTTAGATTCCAACTTCTTTCTGGAAAGGATGCGCGCATTGTGCTGATTGATGGCCGATTTCATGTTTCCCATGCAACTATAACTGACTTTTATAGCATTTCGGTTAAAGATCTTGTGCAGCTTGTTTGTTGTCGGAAAATGCTTGTCGATGAGTGAAAGGAAAGACCGTCCAACGTTTGTTTCGACATTTCTACTAAATGGGGGATTGAACCAAGTTATTTTCCTTCGTCGGTTTCTTTGGCTTGTCGGTCTTTCGTTGGCATTGGGAGGATTGTTCGGAAGATATTCAAGATTTGGGTTAAATTGGCTGCGAGTAAGGGCTTCTTGGGAGGTTGGTATAGCTGACTGGAAAGATTCTTGGTCGGAAGAAAGTTGTGAGATTCTTTTGTTGATGGAAGGTGGTATTTGTCGTAGGATTGAAGGTGGATGGTTGGAATGGCTGTGTATGTAAAGGGGTTCGTCGTTAGGCTTTCGGTACGGGTAGAATTTTCCGTTGTTGAGGTTAATAGTTATGTCAAGGAAGTTCGTGGTTTTCTGGTTGGTTTGGGTTGTAACTTTAAGGCCGAATTTGTTGAAGATCTCTATTAAATCTTTCCTTGATTTGTCACCAGCTCTGGCAGTCGTGTTCTTTACCAAGGTCAATCCATCGTCTCGATAGAGGCCTACGTTTTCTTTTCCAAATTTTTCTGCGAGCGAATCCAGGATAAACAAGCCAACTAACTCACAGACCTCTGCTCCATCGTAGCTCCCCATGGTTACGTCGAACATGCTTGCGTTGTTTTTCTTTACCCATGGTCTTTCTCCGCTGAATAATAATGATTTTCTCACATGCTTTATGATGTTGATTTCTTGCTCGGTAATTTCGGTGTGCGTTTTGGCCCAAGAGATTGATTTGTCGAGCAGGTTTTCCGTAATTGAAGGATAAAAGTCGACAATGTCGAAAGATAGGAAGGTATGCTGCTGCTTCTCTGGTATGCCTTTGAACCATTCGATGACTGATGTCGAGCTTTTCCATTGATTAACACAGGTGTGACTTCGGATGGTGTTGTTTATGCGGTCTAAGATGATTTTGCTTACTTTACCCAAATTGCTTTTGGCCGGGTTGATTAATCTGCATGTTGTGTGGTTCTCGAAATTTTCTTTATGATCTTTTAAAGAGATGAATGCCTGCCGTTTTGCCATAATTTCAATTCGGTCACTGATATCGAGTCCGGTTACAATTTCTTTTAATTCTTGGTGGATGTCGTCGACTGTTTGTTCGTCTCCTAGTCTGTGAGTTAGTTGGCTTGTTTATCCTGGATTCGCTCGCAGAAAAATTTGGAAAAGAAAACGTAGGCCTCTATCGAGACGATGGATTGACCTTGCTAAAGAACACGACTGCCAGAGCTGGTGACAAATCAAGGAAAGATTTAATAGAGATCTTCAACAAATTCGGCCTTAAAGTTACAACCCAAACCAACCAGAAAACCACGAACTTCCTTGACATAACTATTAACCTCAACAACGGAAAATTCTACCCGTACCGAAAGCCTAACGACGAACCCCTTTACATACACAGCCATTCCAACCATCCACCTTCAATCCTACGACAAATACCACCTTCCATCAACAAAAGAATCTCACAACTTTCTTCCGACCAAGAATCTTTCCAGTCAGCTATACCAACCCTACAAAGAAGCCCTTACTCGCAGCCAATTTAACCCAAACCTTGAATATCTTCCGAACAATCCTCCCAATGCCAACGAAAGACCGACAAGCCAAAGAAACCGACGAAGGAAAATAACTTGGTTCAATCCCCCATTTAGTAGAAATGTCGAAACAAACGTTGGACGGTCTTTCCTTTCACTCATCGACAAGCATTTTCCGACAACAAACAAGCTGCACAAGATCTTTAACCGAAATGCTATAAAAGTCAGTTATAGTTGCATGGGAAACATGAAATCGGCCATCAATCAGCACAATGCGCGCATCCTTTCCAGAAAGAAGTTGGAATCTAACGCCGACGAGAAAAGAAAATGCGACTGCAGAAGCAAGACCGATTGTCCGCTACCAGGAAATTGCCTAGCAACCAACGTCGTTTATAAGGCAGAAGTTTCGACCACGGATAACCAAGAAAAAAAGATCTACATTGGAATGACGGCAAACGAGTTTAAACAGCGCTACAGAAACCACAAGAAATCCTTTCGAAACGAGAAATACGAGAACGAAACCGAATTGTCGAAATACATTTGGGTGCTAAAAAGAAATAACCGCAACTTCTCAATAAAGTGGTCAATTTTGAGTCGTGCCGCAGCGTATCAATGCGGAGCAAAGAAGTGCAACCTATGCCTAGAAGAGAAGCTGCAGTTGGTAAAAGCCGACAAGGAACCCCTGCTAAACAAGAGAGGTGAAATCGTTTCGAAGTGCCGTCACATGAACAAAGTTTATACGAACAACTTAAGCCGCCGAAAGAAGTCAAGGGACATTCCACAGCCATGACATGACACCTAGTATGCATAAAACGCTATAGTTGAATTAATTACCGACACAAGACGTTTTAAGTTTATATTATATTATATTATATTCCGCTCTACTTTTTTAAGTATTGAGCACTCTTTATCCTTCAGTCAGTACTCCTTTAGTTTTGGTATATATATATATATATATATATACTATAAGTGGGCTTACCTCAAATGTTGATGGTCGCTACTGTCAGTTTCAGCGATCTTCAGGCGGCTTTGTATATATATATATATATAAGTGAGTTTTGGTTCACAAAATGTTAGAGAGTGCTCAATACCATATATAGATAGAGCAAAATACAAAGTATAAAGTATAGTTTTACCTTAAAGTCTTCGCTACCAGAGGTTTCACCCTAAACGGGATCATCAGGCGACTCTGATGATCCCGTTTAGGGTGAAACCTCTGGTAGCGAAGACTTTAAGGTAAAACTATACTTTATACTTTATACTTTGTATATATATATATATATATATATATATATATATATATATATATATATATATATATATATATTCAAACAAACAAAGTGTTGTTCGCAAAATGCCGAAAAGTGCTCAATACCGTAAAGATAGAGCGAATATACTATAAGTGGGCTTACCTCAAATGTTGATGGTCGCTACTGTCAGTTTCACGCTGGGCGATCTTCAGGCGGCTGAAGATTTTCGATTCGGCGCTGATTTTCGATTCTCGCTCATGTGAGCTGGCAATCACTGATCTCACTGATAAGATTTTAACTAACATAGATAATAAACTAATGAATGGACTTCTTCTTATTGACTTTAAAAAGGCTTTTGATCTTGTTGACCACCATATCTTACTTCGCAAGCTTAAGATATATGGCTCTTCTTCCATGGCATTAAATTGGTTTACTTCTTATCTTAGCGACCGGTACCAACGCACTTCGTTTAAGGGTACATTGTCTGATATGGTTCCTATTACAGTTGGCGTTCCTCAAGGAAGCATCCTCGGGCCTCTTCTTTTTCTGCTATTTATTAACGATCTTCCATCTCAACTATCACATTCAAATTCTACAATGTTTGCAGACGACACCACTATACTAACTAAGGGTTCTTCTGTTAGTGAATTACATCTAAATCTTAATCTTGTCACTAATGATCTCTCAGCTTGGGCCAAGCAAAACAGGATGGTAGTAAACACATCAAAGACCAAAGCTATGCTCATACATTCTTCTCAGAAGTTAAGGTTTATCTCGGATCAATCTCTTTTGGTCAAATTAGACAACAAAGAAATCGAACAAGTCCAGCATGCTAAAATACTTGGTGTCAATTTAGACAGCCATTTAACTTGGGCCAGTCACATTGACAGCTTATGTTCTCTTGTCAATAGTAGGCTAGCATTGCTGCGTAGGATTAAACCTTTTTTAACTCAAGAATGTGCTCTTCGTTTTTATAACTCTTGCATCCATGCTAATATTATTTACTGCTCTGTTACCTGGGGTAATTGTTCTAAATCACTTCTGCTCCGAATTCTTCGTCTTCAAAAGCGTGCAGCTCGTATTATTTTAGAAGCCGACTATTCCACCTCTTCTGTTCTTCTTTTCTCCAAGCTTAAATGGATTCCAGTTTTTGATCTAATTAAATTAAGGAAGCTTCTTCTACTATTCAATATATTACTTAACCCTGATGCTCCAACTTCCTTTAAACTTATGTTTAATTTTTTATCTGCCAATAAACAACATGCTCGTACTAGAGCCTGTTTATACGATCTTAAGCTGCCTTACCCACGTACTGATTTTGGTAAGCGCACATTTCTCTACAGTGCTTCGATTCTTTTTAACTCCTTAGACAATAAATATAAGCAACTCGCCATGTCATCAGCAAGTACTACTGATATTCCTATAATATTAAGAATAACTACCACTAAAAACAAACTCCGTTATTACTTTCTTGATAAACTTACTTGTATTGACCATCTAGAAGATTTGTTTTGCTTAAACTGTAAATTTCTATTGAATTGTAAATGTATTTCTACCTAACTATAGTATTATTTTTTCCCTGTATGTATATATAATGTATTCTGTTTAGTATATCATTTTGTAATTATTGTTATATTTTGAGGGCCGTATGTTAGATAACCTTTTTGGTTAATACGTCTTTTCCCTCGTGAAATAAAGTTTTATTCTATTCTATTCTTAAATAGGTTGAGTTGCTTACGTCATTGCTAATGGGTGTGTGGGTTGATGGCACGCTTCTGGGTGTGTGGGTTGATGGGGGTGAGTGTGTCGATGGTGCGCTACCTACATTCCTACCTTTGTTCTTGCCTACACCTACGTTCTTTATCTTAAACTTGTTTTTGTGCCGACATGTTGAAGGAATTTCTGATTTTTTGTTAAGTAAAGTGGGTTTTTCGGATTTCATAATACAAAGTTTTTCTTCCAAACATAAATTACATCGGTTAGACCCCCCTGAGTATGCTGCTGACCGTTTTAAAATTGACCAATTAATGTTAAAATTTTGTTTTTTGTTTTTCAAATTCCATATGTGTTTGGAATTTAACAATGGGCAGCTATGACGGCTTATTTGATGTAACAATGGGCAGCTATGACAGCGCCGAGGTATGCGAATTGGTCGGCCTTTTCATACTTAGCAACCTTAAAAACAAGTTTGGCAAAGAAAACATTGGCCTTTATAGAGATGACGGATTAGCTATTTTAAAGAACAAAACCAGCAGATTGGCAGACAAAGCAAGAAAAGACCTACATAAAATTTTCGAAGAATTTGGACTTAAAATCACAGCCCAAGCAAATATACATGTAACAAACTTTCTAGATGCAACATTTGACTTACAAAATGGAACATACAAACCCTATAGGGAGCCCAATGACGATCCGCTTTATGTTAACAAGCATTGAAACCACCCACCTAGTATTTTAAAACAACTCCCAACACCCATACATAAGCGCATTTCACTCCTTTCATCAAACTACACAACATTCCAGGAGTCTGCACCCACATACCAAAACGCAATACACCACAGCAATTTTAACCAACAATTAGTATACACGCCAATGAGGAAACAAGCCAACCACGTAGGAAGCGACATAGAAACATCATTTGGTTTAACCCACCATACAGCAAGAACGTTAGAACAGACATAGGACGATGTTTCTTAAACTTAATTGACAAACATTTCCCACCACACAACAAGCTACACAAGATTTTCAACAGAAACACAGTAAAAGTTAGTTATAGCTGCATGAACATCATTAAATCCACAATCACGAAACACAACACACACATTCTCAGGAAAAATGAAGGAAAAAACAATAGCACAAGTGGTTGTAACTGCAGAAATAAAGATCAATGCCCACTCGGTGGGCAATGTTTGACAAACAACATCATATATAAAGCAACTATTTCGACAAACAACACTAATGACACTAAGCACTACATAGGCATGACAGCAAACAGTTTTAAGGAGCGATACAGAAACCACACCAAATCTTTTCAACACAAAAAATATTCAAACGAAACTGAACTCTCCAAACACATGTGGAATTTGAAAAACAAAAAACAAAATTTTAACATTAATTGGTCAATTTTAAAACGGTCAGGAGCATACTCAGGGGGGTCTAACCGATGTAATTTATGTTTGGAAGAAAAACTTTGTATTATGAAATCCGAAAAACCCACTTTACTTAACAAAAAATCAGAAATTCTTTCAACATGTCAGCACAAAAACAAGTTAAGATAAAGAACGTAGGTGTTGGCAAGAACAAAGGTAGGAATGTAGGTAGCGCACCATCGACACACTCACCCCCATCAACCCACACACCGCCATCAACCCACACACCGCCATCAACCCACACACCGCCATCAACCCACACACCGCCATCAACCCACACACCCAGAAGCGTGCCATGAACCCACACACCCATTAGCAATGACGTAAGCAACTCAACCTATTTAAGACAGCGCCGAATCGAAAATCTTCAGCCGCCTGAAGATCGCCCAGCGTGAAACTGACAGTAGCAACCATCAACATTTGAGGTAAGCCCACTTATAGTATATTCGCTCTATCTTTACGGTATTGAGCACTTTTCGGCATTTCGCGAACAACACTTTGTTTGTTTGAATATATATATATATATATATATATATATATATATATATATATATATATATACGATCGCATGTGTATAAGTAATTGGTGAAATTCATTCAGATTGTTCCAAGCTACACTGATGAGCTGTTGTACAGCGAAACACCGTGTCTGTAGATTGAACTATATATATATATATATATATATATATACATATATACATATATATACATATATACATATATATATATATATATATATATATATACATATATACATATACATATACATATACACATATACATATACATATACATATACATATACACACATATACACATATACACATATACACATATACACATATACATACATATACATACATATACATACATATACATACATATACATACATATACATACATATACATACATATACATACATATACATACATATACATACATATACATACATATACATACATATACATACATATACATACATATATATACATACATATATATATATATATATATATATATATATAATATATATATATATATATATATATATATATATATATATATATATATATATATATATATATATATATATATATATATATATATATACCCACATGCGGTTGTCACCGACGATATATATATATATATATATATATATATATACCCACATGCGGTTGTCACCGACGATCGCATGTGTATAAGTAATTCGTGAAATTCATTCAGATTGTTCCAAGCTACACTGATGAGCTGTTGTACAGCGAAACACCGTGTCTGTAGATTGAACTATGTACGCTCCTTCACTTCGGTGTTGTTGAGCACTCTGTGAAGTTGCCGTGGGTACCTATTAGCGATAATGCAACGCTCACTACCCTTGTGGAAGTTTGAGCACTCTGGGCCCATGCGCACTTCACGCTATCTGAATGTACTTCACCGATGCTGTCCCACATGCGGTTGTCACCGACGATCGCATGTGTATAAGTAATTCGTGAAATTCATTCAGATTGTTCCAAGCTACACTGATGAGCTGTTGTACAGCGAAACACCGTGTCTGTAGATTGAACTATATATATGTATATATATGTATATATATGTATATATATGTATATATATGTATATATATGTATATATATGTATGTATATGTATGTATATGTATGTATATGTATGTATATGTATGTATATGTGTATATGTGTATATGTGTATATGTGTATATGTGTATATGTGTATATGTGTGTATATGTATATGTATATGTGTATATGTATATGTATATATGTATATATATATATATATATATGTATATATGTATATATATGTATATATGTATATATATATATATAGTTCAATCTACAGACACGGTGTTTCGCTGTACAACAGCTCATCAGTGTAGCTTGGAACAATCTGAATGAATTTCACCAATTACTTATACACATGCGATCGTATATATATATATATATATATATATATTATATATATATATATATATATATATATATATATATATATATATATATATATGTATGTATGTATGTGTATATATGTGTGTGTGTATATATTTGTGAAATTCATGAATAATTAATGAGGTTAAGAAGGAATCCTAACGCGGCATTCAAGTCACATGACTAACATAATAAATCTCAATAAAGGTCGAGTATCTAAAAGCATGGGGAGGGCTTGAAAAGTAACATGACTGCAAGAAAATATTACACACTTACAACAATTTAAAGCAAATATCTAGCAAGCAAGAGTTACTTCTTCACAACAAACTTAATCTTACAGTTGTTAAACACTGGATTTGTCCAAAATTGATTCATGCCACAATCAGTCTGGCGATCACGTTCAGGTATAACAATATTGCCTACTACATCATCCCGTATGGTTTCGCCAAATAAACTATCAACCAGGTTCTCAGGTTCAGGTATAGGAATATTGGCTAGCACATCATCTGATATGGTGTCGCCAAATAAAATATCTGCCAGGTTCTCACGTTCAGGTATAGGAATATTGGCTAGTACATCATCTGGTATCGTTTCCTCAAATAAATCACTAATCGGCAAGTCCTTCTTCTGACGAGTATCAATGCTTGGCCCTAAAACTTCACTCACCATATCGAGCTGATTTGTACTCGCCTTCTGATAGGAAAAGAGGGCATTCGATCTGTGGCCTGTCCGTTCGAGTGCCAGCTTCTCCTCGACTGAATTCTGGAATAATCTGCTGGCACATGTTATCCGCGAACTATGAGCCGTTTTTCTTTCCAAACCAGCCTTTTGGCACAACTCCGGTAAAATCTTGTTTAAAGTGCATACACCTATTGCACTATTTTCGTATGCAAGCTTCCCACTCCTATGTGGTCGTAAATAGAAACTAGTAATTGATTTTGCATGAATTGCCACTTTGCTCAAATACAACGAATACATAGACAGCAAACAAGGAGAATGTATTTCTCTAATTTCGTGGCACTTATGTTTCACATAACGAGGTTTTTTTGTCAGGTCCTTCAATCCACCGTGAAACGTTTTTGAAAGACTTTCATCGAAAATAATGAAATTATCTTGGATAATTATATTACATTTTCTAAGCAATCTATGCTCACCAGCCCGCAGACCAAAAATTTTCCCGTTATAAAAATAAATCGTACAAAGTAACGACTCAGCTGTTGCAGCTCCTAATAGTCCTTTCTCCCAGAGTAGAGTCTCCTCTTCGGCTGTAATTTCTTTGCGATCCTCTTTCTTCGATGCTACCGCGATGCCACTTTTTGTCGCATTCTTCATCTCTGCATCTAATGTTTTACGAAATAAAGCAAACCTGAAATCCAAGCAAGAATTAGCATTCAATAACTTTACACACGTTCTGGTTGCCCCGTCCTCAACAGCGTGACGTTTATTCAAAGTCACCTATTGATTAACAAGAAATTCACAAATTATTCAATCTCTACCTACTCACCTTCTCTCGCCTTTCGCCAAAATATTGACTCCATTCTCCCCCTTTAAGTCCAGTAAATGGCGATTGATTCCACATATCAGCAAGTACAAACTTTTCGGCGAGTACCGTTCGCCTTTCTGCCTCGCAACTTCGGTAATGAACTTACACAACCAGAAGTTTACAGTATACGTAGTCATTTCATGTATAGGAACAGTTAAATCCTGTACATTAGCTAAAACCACTCCCTCAAAGCCAGCAGTCTCTTGTATTGCTCTCTTGTTCGAGCGAGTCGACTGCCATACTTCAAAAACCTTTAATGCCCATTTGGTATTATAGACAATGTTTTTAGGTGTTGCTTCTGCAAGTAAACACTTTTCTTCTTCTGCAGTTTTTGCCGCACGAAAACGTTGCATTGACATTTTTACTGCAACCACGTTAACTTTGAAATGCAATAAACGAGTGCATAACTTGTAAATTCAAATTAGACCATCGCTAGAATACAAAGGGGAATATATAACTCTCTACATACGTAATTATTCATTATAGTACTATTGTGAACTGTCGTTCATCAATAATCCATTATTAATTTCACAAGTAGGATAAAATACTCGCGGCCGATCTGTATGGGCATTAACAATGGCTCGCGCTACGCGTTCGACATTGTAAATGCCCATACAGATCGGCCGCTCGTATTTTATCTATTACATATATATATATATATATATATATATATATATATATATATATATAGTTCAATCTACAGACACGGTGTTTCGCCGTACAACAGCTCATCAGTGTAGCTTGGAACAATCTAAATGAATTTCACCAATTACTTATACACATGCGATCGTCGGTGACAACCGCATGTGGGACATATATATATATATATATATAGTAAAACAAAAGACAAACTTGAGTTACTTCATTCAAACTTTAATTCACTACAAATCTGTTTCGTATGGTAAGCGGAGCCTACCACACTCTTCAGGTGACTATATAGTCACCTGAAGAGTGTGGTAGGCTCCGCTTACCATACGAAACAGATTTGTAGTGAATTAAAGTTTGAATGAAGTAACTCAAGTTTGTCTTTTGTTTTACTATTCCGCTCTGCCTCGGTATTGAGCACTCTATCGTCTGTATGATTTCGAACTTGACACTTATCTTTATATATATATATATATATATATATATATATATATATATATATATATATATATATATATATATATATATATATATATATATTGTAACTACAGATCATTTACGATTATCAGGTTGTATCCTTTTTGTTACAATTGGTATTCCTGTTGTATTAATTGTATGTGACTTGGTCTGTTTTGGGATCTAAAATCATTCACAAAATTCTGACCATTTCTTTTTTAAATTTGGTTTTAGAGTGTAAATCTGACAGGACAACCTGACAAACAAATGTTAACACCATATTTGCTAGTCCATGGAGAAACAGAGATAAGTCAACTGTTTATTATGCATAATAATACAGTTATTGCCGAGATTCCACAAGATGAACAGTTGATAGGCACTGCATTAATATTGTTAGTAGGAGTATACTATATTTTCAATTTTGAGTACCTGAAAGATTGTGTCCCAATGTTTATGTTTTTGCAGCAGTTTACACTAAACCTGCCAACTAGTCATGAGCCTTCGTCCTACATGAAGATCAGAAATAAGTACTTTTTGTCAACTCACACTTTTAATTAAAATTACTGTAATAACTTTATTTAAGGGACATGACTTGAAAATGTTAAAGTTGGAATTACATGTAACTTGTTTATGTAATTATTGTTGTTACTGTTCACAGAACATTACTGCAAATACATATTGTATATATGTATGCAGTGTTAAAAGACAATCCTATGTAATTTGATATTCTGTTATTATAATTAAAACCAGTTAACACCAGTAGCCACTTTTGTCTTAGGTGTATTTTGTGAAAGAAATTATAATATGGTATTATGAGAAACGTCCTCAGTGAAAGGTGGGTGTTTCTCAGTCTGAGGCAAGAGAAACTTCCTCAGTGGAAAGTGATTTTTTCGCAGTCTGAGGCAATTTATCACCTTTGATTTAAGAGAAACTTCCTAGATCTTAAAAATTTTCCCTCAAATAAAGGGGAATTTTTACCTTAATATCTGTTGCGATGTCTTGTATTTAGGGTGGTATACTTGATTCAAAATTTATGCCCTAATATCAAGCGAATATTTCCCTTGCCTGACGGACAGTATTTAGGGTGATTTTCCCTTAAAGTGCAAGTGATGCGAAAACATTTCCCCCTTAAATTGTAAGAACAAGTCATCTTAAAAACATATCTATCGAAAATAAAGAGTCCACGTTCAATTTCAGAACGTTTTCTGGTTGGTTTTCTGTCGTCAATTTATGTGCAAAATGCATAGAATAAATGGTCCAGGAGAATGGGGCGAGTTAAATTAATGCGCATGCTCATATTTACCTGTGCATACTCATAACTCATGCAAGGAATTATGCAAGGCCGGTGAATCGAAATCTATTAAAGTTGTATTGAGGAATAATTTAATATGACAGAGTTTGTTGAATATGCGCCATCATCAGACACAGAGAGCACACGTAACAATGACTCAACGGATTCACAAGGCATTATTGAGGTTGGCATGCCTTTTCAGCCATATCAGAATGAACCTTTGGCAAATTCGTCGAGTGAAGAGTCTACAGATGATGACGGAGACGAAGATGGACTTCTTATGTCAGTACTTCAAGCAAGATATGAAAAAACTGAACACGTTGACAAATGGTTAGTATTCACTAAGCATCTTCATTTCTTACTAGAAACCCCACTAACCACTGCCACTAACATTTATACTCATTTACTGCCATTTGCAAGCCAACTGTTTAATATTAGGCTTGCGATTTTTTTTCATGTTTGTTTACGTTTGAAAGTTGAACGTTTTACCAATAAACATTGAACGTTTAAAAACAAATCAATCAACTTTCGGCGTCAGTTCAAAGAACCTGTCAAAATGATGCCGCAAGTTAATGATTTGTTTTTAAACGTTTTCTGGTGAAAGGTGCAACTTTCAAACGTAAACAAGCGTGGAAAAAATCGCAAGCATAACGGTGGCTTGCAAATGGCAGTATAGTTCTCTTTTTTGTATTTTGAAATTTTCAGGTGTTCCTGTGGTTTGTCCAAGGTAGACCTTCTCATTGGAGCACGAGAATTTCGTTGCTGCAAAGAAGTTGGACCTGTAATTCACAAATTATCGTTTGATGGAAGCATCGAGAAAATAAAGTGTATTACACAACACGAAGATTTTGGGCCACTTACTCACAGAGCCGTGCTAACAATGGTTGGACCCCTTCTAAAGGATAGGAATGGCAGAGGATATCGTCGTAAATCAGGGCAATCTGAAAACGAGTAAGAATTAAATTTTTACTTTCTTCTTAGGACCATTAAAAAAACGCTCTTATACTGTTTCTTTTGCTACTCTCGAAAATTATTTCGTAGTCCTACTGTAAATGTACAAAATGTCGATAACGTTTAATTTAAACTTTCCTTTGTCCTTAGGCTGTTGAGAGCAGTTTCTTACAGATGGATGATTAGATGGCTCTGTGGGTACCTTGGCTGGGAAAATACGAGGCCTTTACCTGCATGTGTGTACCATAATATCCGGGTACGATATGGTGGTTTTGGAGGCAAAGGCTATGCCACAAGTGAAGCTCGAAAATAGAGAATGATACAGTATATCGAGAGATTTCTTGATTAGCAAGGCCATATGCGTTGACTTTATCACCTTTCTGTAAATTACAGTATGTGTAAAGCTTTTATCTTAGTTATTTTATATACATCTCATTTTAGTGTCACATGAGGGCCATATGCATGGTTAATATACTTAGAGGTTTACTTTTTGAGGAGGGAACTTATTTTTTGTGAGAGCTTGTCATAAGTTTAGTGTGTGTACTTCAAAATTACCTCACTCCTGCACATAATTTTAATAAAAGCAACATGTGTAATTAAAGCAAGAAGCTTTTTTCATTGCAATTTTAAGTCTATTACTAAACTAAAATAACAAGTCATCCCTGGGCCATGGGAGGTCTGCAGTAGTTTCTTGGGTGTCCTTTCCTTAGCTCACCACATTTCTTACATCTGGCAGCCCTGCGTTTTGCACCATTTAAAGTAGATTGTTGCTCAGCTGATTCAAGCTGTTTTTTAAGGCATTTTGTTGATCTTCTAAAAAAGGAATAAACAAATCTTGAATTAATTCATTCATGCATTTGAAAAACAGGTCCATTGCATTTTTAAAAATATAGATACCCATGGGCCATGTGTTTTTTGTGCTCATTAATTACTAACCATGTGGGTATAAAGTAGCAGATGCTTTATGCATTCTAATTTTGTACTGCTTGGCTGCTTCATCCTTATTTCTCCTTTCTGTGAATTGTGATACGAGAAATTCTGGAACTTTTTCTTGGTAAGCCTTTTTAACTGCTTCAATCTCTGATTGGGGAAGTGTGAAGAGGGCTGATTTTATAGTTTCAGCATACCCTAGTAATAGAAAATACATTGTCATGCAATTTACGAATTAACCCATTTCTGCCTAAGATGGCTTTTATTATTTTATTCTGGGTAACACCAGACAATTTTTTTCTCAGCAAGGGAATGGGGTTGTATGTGGCCAGCCCCTATTCTCCAACATTCAAAACCTTCTCTTTAAATAGTTGAGGTTGGATGTTAAAGAGGAGGGGGACATTGGATTTTCGGTATTGTGGTGTTTTTCGTGTGGTATTTCGGTGATTTTGCCGGTATGGTATTCGGTTTTATCCATTCAAGCAGTTTCAGTATTCATTAAATTTTCTACGCAGTACTGCGGTACTTCACGATATTTTTTGCGGTATTGTTGTTCGCACTACCCCCAATGTCCCCCTCAAAGAGGTTTGCAGGTACTGTACCAATGGAGTGAGACGCATGCATGGACAATAATGTTGTAACACCCCCTCCCCCCGATTCAATGTTGACCGAACTGAAACAATGTTGGACTGGAGTTTATATAACAACATTTAATCGGGGGGGGGAGGGGTTGACTGTTACAACTATTATTGTCCAAGATTGTCCTTGACTGATTTTTCTTAATATTGTATAAAATATAGCTAAAATATGATGATTTCAATTTGTAAATTAAAGTCAATAAACAAATTGTGAAATTTGAGGCTGTTTCCTGCAATTAGTAGAGAGATATTTGCATTTAAAAATGTATAGATTGCACTCTACTACGAGGCCCTTTCTTTGTTACTCAATAATATCTACGTCACTGGAACAGTATTGCGAGAGAATGTGCATTCTGTCGGTGGAAAAAATGTAGGTTTCGATACTTGGATAGCTGTTGAAAGAGAGATGTATTTATAATATTACTATTGTTTAGATATGACGCTCATATTTCAGCCGTTGGGTGATTGATATCTGAGCCCGCTTTAGCTGAATCTGTCTGACATTATGATGATTGGGGGAAAACAAGCAAGGTGTATTTCATTTCATAATAGAACATTTTATTTAAGTTTAAAAATGATTTCCCCAGCTAATACTATCAATTAATTGTTAATGGGAGCATAATTATTTTTATATTAAGATTAATAGCTTTAAAAACTACAGAAGACCCAATGGCGAAATATGAGAAATCTATCTAAACAATAGCAATATTATAAATACATCTCTCTTTCGATTCAACAGTTATCCAAATATCGAAACCTACATTTTTTCCACCGACAGAATGCACTTTCTCTCGCAATACTGTTCTAGTGACGTAGATATTATTGAGTAACAAAGAAAGGGCCTCGTAGTAGAGCGCAATCTATACATTTTTAAATGCAAATATCTCTCTACTAATTGCACGAAACAGTCTCAAATTTCACAATTTGTTTATTGACTTTAATTTACAAATTGAAATCATATTTTAGCTGTATTTTATACAATATTAAGAAAAATCAGTCAAGGACAATCTTGGACAATAATGTTGTAACATCCCCCTCCCCCCGATTCAATGTTGACCGAACTGAAACAATGTTGGACTGGAGTTTATATAACAACATTGAATCGGGGGGGAGGGGTTGACTGTTACAACTATTATTGTCCAAGATTGTAGCTTACCATATGTTGGAGGCACAGGAATCTTTCGAAATATTTCTTCACCTAGTTTATATTTCGGATACACAACTCTGCAGTACTCCTGACCATCTTTCTTTTTCTTTATCTCCCTGTGTATATTCTCATTAAAATGATGATGTCATTAAGTAAAATGTCATTAGTATTATAGACTTTTATAAAAAGGAAGCAGTATAGGTATTTATATTATGGTACACAGTCGTTACCTTGCAAACGTATTAGGTTTTCATTCGATACATTCGAACCAATGCATTATTGTCACATGAATGTGCCCTTAGCCAATCACGCCTTGCCAATCCCACGGTGTTGATTTCAAAACGGTTAACTTTGGCTTAAATTTAGAACATGTTTTGACGGGCGGTGTACACGCTTAGGTGCCAACGACTGTATATCACGAAACATGTGTGTGATTTTTCATACTTAATTATTTTCGAAAGTGTTATATTTCTGTTCAGTTCTGCCCAAAACCACCTGTTATTTTACTATAATAATGCCATCTCGATTTTACTGGTCAAAGGAAAGTCTCTAGGAAGGAAAGGGTTATTTCCACACGTATTTACCACAGGTAAATACCACACGTATGAAGAATTTATTAAGAAGATGGATTATCTCGATTATTCTAATCTTGTGATATATTTTACCTGCAGTAAGTTCCCATCCATGAAAAATGAAGCATTTTTGGATGCCAGTGGTTGAGTGTTGAGTGATATCCTTCAAGGCAGCTAGTCTGATCATTGTTTGACAACCGTTTTATGTCATTTTGAAGCCTGGTATCATTTATGATCAGGTTCAGCTTCTCATACGCCCTTGACCCTACAGTGTAGAATGATTTTAAAATAGAAAAAATATGAACAACATGCCACATGTGCCTTTACGTGTACCGTATCCCCTCTGTTAAGCCCCCCCCCCAAAAAAAAAAAAATTAATTTAATTTCTAGAAAATTAATTATTTTCTAGTAAAACACATTTATATAATACTGTTACGATCAGGGATTTCAGTTGGTTAAGTAATGGGGCTGCCTCAGAGTAAGGGGAAATAGAAAGGAGTATGGGATTCAGTATTCCCCCTTGGCAAAAATATATAGAGAAAAAAATGACATCAATATTTTAATTTGTGTCATTGTAGGGAAACTGAAATCAAGGTGACACAGGATATTACATGGTGGTGCGAAGATATGGATTTTATCTTCAAATAGTGAGAACAATATTTTACGAATGAGCAAAGAATGAGTAAAATATTATTTTCACCACGAGAAGATAAAATTCATATCTTAAAGCCACTGTCTAATTTTGTTTTTATTATATAGATTCAATGCAAAAAGCGTAAATGATGTCATCGATATCTTCGCTAGTGAGGATATGGAAAATATGTCACCGGATATTTTCTAGTAAATCACTCACATCTATATCATAATTAAAGCATATTGTTGCCTTACTCCTCCTGGCAAGGGGCAACTCCTATCAAAGCAGTCTCCACTCCCATATTCTAGCATTCATGGTTACAATAAAATAAAATGTCGCAACAAAGTTGTCGAGTATGAAGTACAATACCTGAAGAAGTTCGAAGTGAACTACTTGATTTGTTGTACAGCTGAACATGGTATATGCCCCATATTTTGCGCAGTGTCCCATGGAGTCAAATCTCCCGTCTCCACTCCACACAACATCTTTCATGGATTTCAGCTTATTCAAAAGATTTTCTTGATATATTTTCCAACTGTGCAGAATTGCTGGACATAGTAATTTCTTCTGGTGAGTGAAGAATGTCCGTGGGTGGTAAATGGCTAGGCCCATATGCTTTAAACTCAACAGAATTTTACTTATTGATGCCCCTGCATCAAGCACGCCAAAGCTAAGTAGAAGGGGTTGAAATCTCCACTGAAAACAATCTTCACCACAGGTATCACATGTTTGGGAAACTGTGACCATGGTTCCATTTTGTTTCATGATAACTGTTGGCTTTTCGTTCTTACTTATAAAACAAAACATTGCGAAAAGGGACAATAGCATTCCATGAAACACAACAAATTGTGGTTCCTTGTATTGGGGTGTTTCTTTATCCACTCTATAAATAAATAAACAATTAAATAAATAAATTATGAAATATTTGACTTCCCCAATTGCAATTTGAATCCAAGGTTCCCAAATTAACGCATCTCTGACTTAACTGACAGTGTCAATGGAGAGATGGCATTGATTTAGAGACCTTGGGTTCAGTCTGAGCTAGTCAGGGCAGAGAAATAAATAAATACAAAATGGTTTTAAATAACTGTACAAGTACAGAAAATCAGATGATATACAATGGCAATGCATTTGCATTTCAGATACTGTAAAAATATTTCAAGGGCAGTGGAACGGGGGCTTAGCCTCCCCCCCCCCAATATTTCTAAGAAGGGGGCTAAGAACCCTCCCTCCAATATATTCGACAAGGGGGGGAAGGCCTAAAATTAGCTGGGGGGAAATACACTTTCTATCATTATAATTTATTGACAAATTAGGCAATTAGCCCCTCCAATATCAAACATTTCCCGCCGCCACTGAAGTATTTATATCCATACCTTATATTGTTACTAGCTTTTGTATTCGGTTTAATCACATTATCTTCTGAGTCTGTTTCACTTTGACATTCTTCCTCTGCCTCCCGTTCCCATGCAGGATCAATAACATCAATGATGTCATCACTTTGTTCATCTTCGCTTTCGTCATTGCTAGTACTTTGTTGTTCATCTTCGCTTTCGTCATTGCTAGTACTTTGTTGTTCATCTTCGCTTTCGTCAATGCTAGTGTTGCATCCAGTATGAGAATCAGTCGTGAGCACTGTGTGATTCAAAGCATTATCGTTGTCGGAATCATTGACATTAAGATCGGGTTCCTTTTGCGTGATTAACTAGAAAAATAAAAGGTTTTCCATTGAAAATTTTAAATGCAAAAACACGACTTTTGGAGTGCACATACTGTATGAGAGCGGAGATAAGCGACGTAGACCGAAACCTTGACGTGTCGTTGCCAATGGACTGGCGTGCCTCCGACATAGAAATTTACAACTTTATCATGGCCCAATAGCCTTTTCAAATTTTAAAATCACTAAATCAGTATATCAAAGCGTGAAGAGACATGTATTCATGAAATCTTACACTAACCATCTGCAGCTCTTTTACTTTTCCTTTGAGCAATGCACATTTTTTCTTCAGTCTGTTGTAGCGTCGTTGGACATTCTTTCTCAACCTAGATTCATTTGTACACTTCACACACTTGATTGTTGCCTTTCGTAAAATAGGATCCAGGTTTATTGGGATTCAACCCCGATCATCAGTAGAGCAACTTGACGTTCCAGCGTTTTGACCGTTGTTGTTAAAGTCTTGGTACTCTGGTTTATTCAAGTTAGCGTTTTCCGATACTGGCAGAGCAGAAATCGAAAATGGGGCAGGTGTTTCCATCTCCATGGAAGAAGAAGCAATTGACTGAGAATGCGAAGGCTCAGTCTTTTTCTTTTTTGTAGAGTATCCTGGATTAGATAACATATCCCGTAAGATCTGATAGAACACAAAAGAAATCTTGAGTAAGATTACTTGTTTTAATAAAATTATAAAAGAAAACAAATACAACTGCAAGTCTGCAAGTTATTTAAAACACTATCCCTGTTTACCTGTCGCCGCTTTCGTTTCGTCGATAATGGCGTTTCACTCGCACTTTTGTAGCATCCCGGTGTACCGTTCTTCGATGGCAAAGAACCTTTAATTAGACAACGCTTTAATTTAACATCTTTCTTGCCTGAAACATTACACGTGTTGAAGCAATCGTCTTCTAAGTGTTCAGAACATAGCGTAGAGGTTTGAGAAGGTATAAAGTCGGGCCTGTGTTGGCGAACGAAACGACTCCACTTTTGTCTTGTCTCCTTGTTTGACGGAAAATAATGCATTGAAATGCCAGGTATCCGACTGCTGTTTTTGCAGCTGATGCCATTTGGTCCACCTGCCACACAGTACTTTCCACGAACAATTTTAGACTTCGTATTTTCCATTGTGTTATCTTGGTCTACTTCATATTCCAACACTATCGCCATTCAAAATCAAGCGCGCGCTAAACTGAGTACAACTTCCTACGTCACACGCTGGTTACGTCATTGACAGCGGCCGAGCGATCAGAAAACCATTCAAGGCATATACAGTCTACAGCCGAAAATCAAAGCTAAAAACATTCGACAAGTAGAAAACAAAAGTAGTTATGATTAGTGCACCCTTGTAAGATACTAAAAACGTGATTTTAATTTTCGCGTCATTTGCACTTTAAATTGAGGGATAAAATCCTTGATTTAAGCAGGACATTTTTGCAGTGTACCATCAAATCGTAAGTTCCAAGACTTACTGTTATTAGCCATCTTCAAACTAAAAAAATATATGATACATATACATATCTGATAAACATATACATAATATATATATAGAATCTAGACAACAGATATATACATGTCTCATATTATATATATATATTATAGGGTGTGTATACGTTCTTATACCATCGTTCAAGTAGGTGTCTATACTGCAAACTTGGTTTAGTTTGTACGTTGATTTACATTCTTTTTCGGAAAAAGTCTATCGGCGCCTATAGGCAACCTATAGAAAACGTTTTAATTACTTAGAGAAGTACTTAATTGCCGCCATATTAAGCCTTCGCCCCCTGCGGCATATATATATATTATATACTCGGGTAAAAATTGGTATATACCATCAAATCGTAAGTTCCAAGACTTACTGTTATTATCCATCTTTGAACTAAAAACTATATGACACATATACATATCTGATATACATATAGATAACATATATATATCGAATCTAGACAACAGATATATACATATATTATATATATATTATAGGGTGTGTATAAGTTCTTACACCATCTTTCAAAAGTAGGTGTCTATACCGCAAACTTGGTTTATTTTGTACGGTGATTTACATTCTTTTATGGAAAAAGTCTATCGGCGCCTATAGGCAACCGATAGAAAACCTTTTAATTCCTTAGAGAAGTACTTACATGCGGCTAAATCGAGGAATGGCACATCTCTCGACGCCATCTTGAATTCAGCGCAAGGACCTGGGAACGAAGTTGTGTAGTGATGTAATAACATCTATACAATACAATATCAAAATATTTTGCCGGGGAATTAAAAATGCGCGGGAAGGTTGAATGCGTGCACTATTGACCAGGGGCGGATCTAGGGGTCGTCAAACCAGTCACGCGACTAACGTAAAAATTGCGGAGTTAAATAGTTAATTAATTAAAATTCGAATGATAGTCCAGTTATGATGAGTTATCTATTTTCAAGCAGCGGCGCCATTGTAGTCCAGTTATCAAGTTTCATGCTGCGGCTGAGTTTCTGTAAAGTAATATTATCAAGTCAACGAACAGCGGATTTACGCGTGAGTTTTGACCGATCTGAGTCAGATTCTAGCCATCTGATTGGTCAATATGCTCATCTCCATGGAGATCAGCAAATTTGACCGATCTGTGGGGAGTTCTGACCGATTTAGGAATCAGGGGCTGGTATACAAGCTATCTGATTGGCTAATTCTAAAAATATTCGTATTCTTATTGGTCACATTTTTTGACCGATCTTGACCGATTCGCAGCGTGGGATATGATCTTGCTGTATACACTCAAGGGCTGACGAATCCAGCCTTTCTGATCGCTGCTTGGCCACTGAGGTTCAATTCGAAGTCCCACGTTAGATTAGAGTAGAAAGAATTTAAACAGCAATGCCTTGTAGTATTTACGATACTGTTCAGTTCTGCGTTTGCGGGGAACGATCAAAAATGTCTACAAGAAATTTATGCTCATCTGATGAAGCGAATCGACGCTTCGCCGAAGAGTTCTGTTGAAGAGCTTTTGAGTGCGATAAACAGCACGAACTTCTGCCTCAGTAGAAATTTTGGTGCCGAGAGTTTAATCCCAAAGTGTGTTCGAGATCAAAAGAACAAGTCCTGTACTGCTATAAGGTAAATTAAACATATTTTGTCTTGTTTTAGAATGTCTATTAACAGAACAAGCTGTGCGCCGATTTTAATATTTAGGCTTGTATATGATAATCTCGATGGAATTTACCCAAATTAGCATATTTTTGCGGTCAAAAGGTTATTAATATCTAAATCATATAAATGCATTATAAAAGCAGCATTATATCAATTAATATCAGCTAAAGATGTCGACTTAGGTATCGATTATTCTATATATTTATTCAGCGAAGTGACCGAACAAAATAAGTGGCATTGTATATTTGTATTTAGTCTATTTTGTTAGGCTATCAATAGACCGACAGCATGGTCTGGTGTAATACGATCATAACCTGCCAGGCTGCCAAAGTTGCCTTTGGCTTTGCAGGAGAAAATGCTTTAACTGATGGGCATATTGACTAGTGTCATAAATATATATCTATTATTCTATATATTTATTCACCGAACTAAATATGTGGCATTGTATTTTATAGTCTATTTTGTTGCTAATGTTAGGCTATCAATTGAGCGGACAGCATGGTGTGGTGTAATACGATCATGTGAAATAAACTGTAAACTCCTACTTTAAGCCAGTTAATTTTTAATTTAATACTGAATACCGCTTTTTTTTGGGGGGGGGCGTTATTATGATGAATCATACAACCCCCCCAAAAAAAATCCCCCCCTGAGTGTTGACAACTAAAATTTTGACTAACGTATGAAAATTCCTGGATCCGCCCCTGCTATTGACTCCTTTATATTCTGCAGTTCAAATACATCTTTGAATTTTAATAATGTAATTGATTTGTGCCATTGACTTATATTACTGTGAGAGTAGTGAGACAAATGTGTAAACGTTTCTGGCTTATAGATTTCGAAGTTAAGTGGGACAGAGGTAAGATTTAACGCACGTTCTCACTTCTTTATATTTTAATTCAACACACGAAGCTGCACATGGTTCATCTCCGCACGAATTCATCTCAAACAAATACTGTCCACAGTAGACAGAAGAATCACGGCGATTCTAAATTCCACCAACTTAAAATATAATTACCATAAATACCGACGTCGTTTTTACTCTAATTATTCATGTATAATTCATAATAATGAATACATTTTTAAAGCAAAATTCATAATAGTAATAACAAGTTATAATATTATAAATAATATAATATAATATTAATGATATAATAAATAAATATATATCTCATAACAGTAACTGGTCACGCTAGAAGGCCTCGTTGCGATTTGGTAGTCGCCGATCAACCCTCTCGCGCCTTCGGTTTCACTTGGCCAACGGACGAATGGCGAACACAGTACGAACGTTTACGAACGGTTTATTGTTTCATGTTACAAAGAACAGATATTACACTCGTATTTATACAGAACAAAATACACTGAAATCATAAATATAATAAGACAAATAGAGCTCTATAGTTACAATACATAGTTACAAGTATTTTACAGACTAAACCAAAAGAATGAAGACTCGACAAACAAGTTAACATGGGACAATGATTACGACATAAGAATCATAAGAATAATAAATCCAGGACACTTAGTTAGATGGTTTTAGTAAAACTAAATCGTACATTACCGTTCTCAAGTCACTATCCTCCGTCCTCCAAAGTTCTTTTACTAACAAATCAACGATATAAACTTAACAAAACAAACAATCCGTAAATCCGAGAACAACCACGCTGTTAGCTTTCGCTTTCTCTTGGCTCGAACAGACAAGTGAGCCCACTGTCTTTGTGGCTCGGCGAGAAACAGGTCTAAACTCCAGGGGGTAACGGAACGCGGATCCATTACTCCTCTCCATCGTTCGTCTCAGTGTCATTGGGGCGACGATCAACTTGAACACTCTCTTCGAGAAGACAGAGTTTCGTAATTGGTCTGGTATAGGTACCACGACTTGTCTTTACTTTGGCAGCTCTTACTCGTCCATCTTTCCCTGGGTAAATTTCAATTACTCTTCCTAATCTCCACTCACCACGTGGCAGCTTGGGTTCAACAATGATAACCACATCATTGACTGACATATTTCTTTGGTCGGTCAACCATTTCTTGCGGGACATAAGCGATGGCAGATAAAGTTTCACCCATTGTTGCCAAACCAAATTTGCTAAGTACTGCGTCTGCTTGAAACGATCTTGAAGGTTTGGTCTGGTGTAATCTCCGAGTGGAACGACAGGCGAACGTCGATGCAACCAAAAATTATATGGTGTAAGAGCTTCGGTGTCTTCTGGGTCGCTGCTGATATATGTTATCGGCCGGGAGTTGACAAACCTCTCAACTTCAGCGAATAGAGCTGATAACTGTTGGTCGGTAGGGTTGCCGGATATCTTGGTTTTCCCTTTCTGAGCTAGTGTTCGGTAGAGCGCTTGCTTGACGGACTTTACCAACCTCAGTGAGGTTGAAACTTTACCCAGTGAGGACTTGCCGGGGGTTGAAACTTCCATGTAATTCCTTCCCTAATTCTCGCCAGACGATTTTTGAGCGCTTCGCTGCGATTCAGACCATTCACCAATGACTTTAGCTCGCATTCCGCTCGAACAAAGTTGGTGCCATTGTCACTGTAAATAGAGCTAGGTTCTCCTCGTCTGGCCATCGTCTTGTGTAGAGCTTGTAGAAAATCAGGCGTAGACAATGACTCAGCAACTTCTAGATGAACACACCAGGTGGTCATACACGTAAACAGTGCCCCGTATCTCTTCGCTGACGTGTTACGGGTCAACCGAACCTTGATCGGGCCGAAATAATCCACTGACGTATGATAGAATGCTGGCTGCATAGGAGTAATTCTTTCGATAGGCAGTTCACTTAGTAGCTGGGTACCTGGTTTGGCGCGCCTTTCCTTGCACTGATGGCACTCCCGTTTGTGATGCTTCACCTCTTGTCGTCCACGAATTATCCAGAATTTTTGACGAATCGCTGCTAAGACATGGTCAACGCCTCCGTGATTCTCCAACTGATGATAGCTTTCCACAATTAGCTCTGACAAACGATGTTTCTGCGGTAAAATGATTGGATGTCGTACTTCGTAGGGCAGCTTTGCACGATCAAGTCGTTCACCAACACGAATCACGTTGCTGTCATCTAGATATGGCGTAAATGGCAGAAGCTTGGAACGCCTACTGACCGTTTTGGTTTTCTCCAGGGATTCGAGCTCCTCGGGAAAAGCTTCTCGTTGGCATTGACGTACTAGGGCAGTCATTGCTAGCCTCAACTCTTGAATCGTCAGGGTACTGCTATCAGGTTTTATTCCTTTGCAAATCGCGAAAAAACGGTGGACTTGCGCCGTCACACGTTGCGCTTTCCACAGAGAAGAGCACCGTCTTAAATCAAAATTAGTATAGGAATAAACGCACTCGTTCTTTGAGCTTGCAATGAACACTTTGCTTGGTTTCATCTTTTCGTATTTGTGTGATTCGTCAATAGGAAACTCTTTGGGCCAGCCATCTTCGCTGGTAGAGAAATTCGGGACCGCTGATCCATCGGGTAGGAATCAGTTCGGACTTGCCATCTTGATCGGGTGGCGTAATCACTCACGTTCAGCCGACCGGGCAAATGACGCCAAGCTTTCGTTTCTGTTAGGCTTTGGATTTCACCAACACGATGGGCGACGAACGGCTTGTACCAAACTGCAGTGGATCGTACCCAGCCAACGACGCATTTGCTGTCTGTCCAGAAAACAACACGATCGATATTTCGGGTCATAGCTTCTTTGGCGTAGGTCGCTAAACGAGCACCAAGGAGCGCAGCTTGCAATTCAAGTCTTGCGACGCTCAAAGCTTTCTTGGGGGCTATTTTCGTTTTGGCCATTACAATAGAACACACGACATCTCCATCTTTATATAGGCTTCTTAGGTAGACCACGGCCGCGAAAGCTTCTGATGCATCACAGAAAGTATGGAGTTCCGAGCTCGCCACATTCGTCTTCTGCGGTTGTATACAGCGGGGTATTCTGATCTGCTCCAATTCTGGCAACTTCAGTAACCAATTCCTCCACTTGTTGAGATGAGAGGAAGGGATTGGATCATCCCAGTCGAGTCCTAGAAGGCAAAGCTGCTGGGTAAGGATCTTCGCTTTTATTGTGAAGGGGGATGCGAAACCAAGAGGATCAAAGACTCCTGCCAGCTTACTCAAGAGACCTCTCCGAGTATAGGTCACATCTTGAACGGGTGTCACTGCAAAAGTAAGTTCGTCCGATTCAGTGTTCCATTTCACTCCGAGGATTTTCGTTTCGGGTTCGCGATCAACAAGACTGGCAACAACACTCGTTCCACTTTCGTAAGCTTGATCTGTAGCTGTGCTGCTGATCACTGGCTCACCACTAAGAACGGTCTTCACATTTGGAGAACTAGAAATCCATTTCCTTAGGTGGAAATCGCCCTTGGCTAGGATATCTTTCACTTGTTGTCCTCTTTGAATTGCCTCTTCCTCTGTCTCTGCTGAATCGAGGTAATCATCTACATACATATTCTCTTCGATGGCCCTAACGGCATCTTCTTGTCCCTGACCAAAATCCGCAGCGGCGCGACGAGTGATATAAATAGCTTCACATGGTGACGATGTATCGCCGAAAGCTAAGCGGTTCATCTGATAAGTTTCAATCTTGTCGTTATTTTTCTCTTTCCACAAGGAACGATGATACCGTGCGTCTTCTTCACGGAGTCGAACTCTGCTAAACATGGCTTCGATGTCAGCACCGAAGGCTACGTCACCTTCACGAAATTTGGTTAGAACGCGAGGAAGTTCGTTCTGCAGAGCTGGGCCAGGTAACAGAGCATCATTTAGGCATTTACCGTTGTATTTTGCTGCAGCATCAAAGACTACTCGAATCTTCTTCTCGGCCGCCGACTTTTTGTACACCCCATGATGTGGAAGGTACCACTGGTTTGGACCATTGACGTTGTCATCTTCACCAACCTTGTGGGCGTAGCCATCCTCTACGTACTTCTTGATAGCTTTACGGTAGTCCTTCTCGTATTCGGGATCTCGCTCAAACCGTCTCTGTAGGCCATCAAATCTCTTCAGTGCAATCTGCCGATTATTCTCTAGCTGTGGTTCGTTTTCTTTCCATAACAAGGGTACTTGGTAGCCCGTTTCCAACTTCTTAGTTCCCTGTTCCATTATATCCAGAGCTTGCTGTTCGTCTTTAGAGTAGGTTGGCGACTTGGTCAGTTTCGTCCCAAACGACTCGCTTTCCCAGAACTGT
Organism: Paragorgia papillata; assembly: GCA_035771165.1. NCBI lineage: Eukaryota > Metazoa > Cnidaria > Anthozoa > Scleralcyonacea > Coralliidae > Paragorgia > Paragorgia papillata. The sequence continues at coordinate 980,126 of JAWNZC010000468.1, read as the reverse complement.
TTGAACACGACGTCAAGTGGTTCGTTGTCAGTTAGAGCAACATGATGGACATTTGGCTTGTTACTGGTCGACTTGCTTATAACACCAACGGCAGTCCAACCAAAACTCGTCTTCTTGGCGACTGGTTCTTGTGGCTTCCCCTTTTTCACTTCCATCGGTACCAGTAGGTCGGCATGGTCTAATCCAAGTAAGATGTCGATTTCACCACCAGCGGTTTTCAAATCTAAACTCTCCAGATGTTTCCACTTCGGCTTGATATCAGGCCACGGTACTGTACCAACTGGGTTGCAGATCTTAGGAAGACTCCATGCTTTAAGGTCGACGTGCTCGGTATTGCCTTCCGGAGTTTTTACGCGTAGCGTTACGCGAGATGATTTTCTTTGACCTTCTTTGCCTCCAACACCAGAGATTCGAAGCGTAGTTTTCACTCCTCGCAACCCGTTTTTTCACAAACGCTTCGGATACCAGTGTCGTGTCTGAACCGTCATCGAGTATAAGATTTCCTTTTACTTCAGAACCACCTGCGGTGACCACGGTTACTTCGATCACACCAAAGGCTACGCCTGACTTTTGTTGCTTTGCAGTACCGCTATGAGCGTTCTGTTCCAGATGTAGTAGTGGATGATGCCTTGCCTTACATTCTGAAATTCCACATTGCTTCTTACTTTGGCATTGTCAAGAAATATGAGATTCTTTCAAACATCGGAAACACAGTCGGTTCACTTTGGCAAAATTGAAACGCTCTTCAGCGGACATCTCTTTAAACGTAGCGCAATTTTCTATCTTGTGCTTGTCGAGGCATTTTGCACATTTCGGTTCCTTGCCTTGGTTGTGGAAAACTCTTCTGCGACGCTCTTCTTGACGGTCTCTTCTTCGTTGCATGGTAGGTTGTGGTGGGAGTGCTCCCCAGTACGATCTTCCTCTTGCTCCCAACCAAGTGCTGAATGCTTCTAACGTCACACTAACTTGTCCGTCATTCACCTTGGTTCGCCAGTCTTTCGCATCTTCTTGTGGCAACTTGCTGGTCAAGTCGTATATCAAAGATGACACAAACGGCGATTCTCCTTTGCTGTAACGTCTTAGTACTGCAAGATGACTTCTCGCTTGGTCGACAAATGATTGGAATTTCACTGGTACACTGTTTGGGTCCCCAGTATCCACCGGAGGTAGGTTCTTTACTACCTGAAGATGGGCTGCTTGTAGTGTTGCTGGATGTCCGTATCGATCTCGCAATAACCCAAGGGCTTCGGCATATCCCTCGTCGTCGGGAAACAAACCAGCTATGACTCGATCACAGTCTTTCGATAGTTTCGTGTGTAGAAATCCCATCTTGGCTTCGGAGCTCATCTTCGTTTCGTGTACTAACGCCTTGAACAGACCACTCCATGACAGCCATTGCAAGGGGTCCCCATGGTAAACGGGGACGTCTGCTCTAACAGGAATCTTTCCGGGATCAACTGCTCTAACTTCAACTTTACGGGTCTTTTCAAACTGCTTTATCCAATCCTCCTGATCTTTTTTATCATCAACGTTGTTTTCAACTTGGTTTTCTAAATCTTTGACTTGATTGACATGCTTCACGTAAAGTTCAGTTTTCTCTCTACTAGAAACTTCCTTTTCTGTTGGTAGAATAGGTGACGTTGACCTTGGAAGATTAACTTTACTACTGATGATTGCTGATTGCCTTTCAGCAGCGTTGGCTTCATTCTCTAATTGGGCAGCTTCAACTCTCTTTTGTCGTGCCAATTCCGCTAAACGGGCAGCTTCCTGTTTTCTGCGTTCTTCAGCCTCGCGATCTTCCTTATCTTGATTTTCAAGCTCCTCCTGAAGGTCACTATTTCTAGCTCGCAACGAAGGAGATGGACTGCTCTGCCGAGAACTAATTTCTGAATTGGTATAGGTGGAAGACTCGTCAGCTCTTTCTTCAAGGTGTTCTTGGATCATACCAGTGATATAGTTCACTTCTAATCTTATATCCGCTAGTATTATTGTGTCAGCCAATAACTGTTCATCATCTTCAAGGTGTTCTTCGAGCAGGGCATGAAGGGCTTCTATTTCTTTTAATTTTTTCAAAATGTCATTCATGTTATGTTTTATAGCAGTTCGGCTGCTTCTTTGTCCATGAATTTCTTCGTAGTATTGGCATACCTCGTAACCATACCTCTGGCCGCGCGTCGTTTGAAGCGGATTCCTTTGACCGTTTTAGAGACTGACTTCGCTTGGTTTCTTCTAACATTATGTGACGGATCTACATTCTCTGTATTCGATTCAATCTGGATACTTTCACCATTATTTGAATCAGACAAGTGATGCTCTGAGGGGTCATCTTCGTTCTGCGATCTTGGAGTTGGAGCTACAGACATTGTTGTGGTTCAAAATATATTTTTCGGGGATTTACCAGTTGGGTTTCTAGATTTCTTCGATCCGGGCTCGAAGGACCAAATAATGGTCACGCTAGAAGGCCTCGTTGCGATTTGGTAGTCGCCGATCAACCCTCTCGCGCCTTCGGTTTCACTTGGGACTGTATGTGCGGATTACACCAAGTAATCCCAACGGACGAATGGCGAACACAGTACGAACGTTTACGAACGGTTTATTGTTTCACGCTACAAAGAACAGATATTACACTCGTATTTATACAGAACAAAATACACTGAAATCATAAATATAATAAGACAAATAGAGCTCTATAGTTACAATACATCGTTACAAGTATTTTACAGACTAAACCAAAAGAATGAAGACTCGACAAACAAGTTAACATGGGACAATGATTACGACATAAGAATCATAAGAATAATAAATCCAGGACACTTAGTTAGATGGTTTTAGTAAAACTAAATCGTACATTACCGTTCTCAAGTCACTATCCTCCGTCCTCCAAAGTTCTTTTACTAACAAATCAACGATATAAACTTAACAAAACAAACAATCCGTAAATCCGAGAACCACGCTGTTAGCTTTCGCTTTCTCTTGGCTCGAACAGACAAATGAGCCCACTGTCTTTGTGGCTCGGCGAGAAACAGGTCTAAACTCCAGGGGGTAACGGAACGCGGATCCAGTAACAATCAGGGGTGCAGGAAGCAAATTAAGGTTAGTGGGGCACAGCTTTTGAAGGGCACTTTTTCTATTGCAAAAGGGTCCTTTATTCATATATTTTGTCAGGAAAAAGGGCACTCTGAAAATGTTGGAGGGGGACACATGCCCTTTGCCTCCCCAGCTATGCCCCTGATAACAATGGTAATAATAATAATAATAATAATAATAATAATAATAATTAGCCTTTTCCAAATCGAGTGAGGTACTGGGTCCATTGGAGACTGCAAAGCATCTAGGGATTGTATGGAAGGACAACAATCACAACAATGCAAATGAGCTATCCTTGCGGTCTCAACTCGAATCCAGTAATCTGCTCGATTAGGAAATGACTAATTATAATGACATATATGATAACATATTAGTAATAGTAATAATAATAATAATATGATAGTAATAACACAATATTTAAAATAATGTTGACAATAGCAATTAATAATAATGGTGACATTTTGAATGGCAATAAGAACAATTATATTGAATGTCACAGAAAAAATATATGATTGAAGGATTGTAATACATTTGAATTTTTACAATGATCATTATTTATTTAAATAAATGGTTGCATAATGTATTAGCCACATCAGTTTTGCATCACACCAGGCCGAGAAAGTAGGATGGGTCAAAAAACATGGCTGTACAATTATCACAAGAATGGGCAATTTTTTCAATGCAAAAAGTACATGTGTTCTCTTGCAATGACAGTGCAATTAACAGTAAATGGCCCCAGTCTGGAACTACAGTATTGGTACAGTAATTAAGCACCACAAAAAGACATTTCATTTTAATATCCTGAAATTTTAGGTTTCTTTCCTCAGTCACAATTCGAGAAAATTTACTTCTCATAACATCAACAACTTTAACAGAGGTGATGCTTTTGAATGTTTCATTCCATCAATGGCTACAAAGTACTGGAAATCAGCCAAGTCCATCAGTTATTCAGAACCGCAACAAACATTGGATCCATTTGCTGTTAAGTCACTACCCTCGGAGTATCAGTTGAATTCATGGAAACAAGAGACATCGTTAGGCAGGTTGGACACCAATTGCATAGATATTCTATTGAAGTTACACACTGCCGAAGGTATCCAAGCAGCTGTTGAACAAGAAATGAACTGGTTTTCAAGGACATACAGCAAACCGCAAACCGTATCCCAACACCCACCAGCTCTGCTGATTGCAAATTTTCAGAATATGCTTTACACCAACAGATATGATGAAATACGTCAACCACATTTAATGTATGTGCTAACCGTTGGATTTCCTCTGACCACATATGTTGGATGATGAAAACCCTCACTGATTCCCAGGCAAAGACCCAACAACACTACGCAGATTCAGGAGTGGAAATACGGACATACCATTGCCATCCAAATTGGTCTTTGTAATTAATGTTGGCCGGAATGAAACAGGAACCTTCTTTGGGACTGATCACCAGCAAGGTTGCCATTGCACTTTGTGCTACGTTGACATAGCTGCGAAGAAAATTGGCTATGGTGACTCCCTCGCCTGGCCTGCTCCAAATGGCCTCTTGAGCAAAGTGGACAGGTACTTGAAAGCTGTTTGTAAAGATGATGATGTTTCCAACTATTCAGTAGCTATCTTACATGACCCCACAAGCAAATGTCCCAAATCTGGTTTTCATCACTGTGGAGGCACTTGTGCCCAATTTTATCCATTGCAAACATGTTCCAGTATCTGTGGAGTTGTTGTAATGATTGCAGCTGCCATTGCTTGCCACAACCTTGAGTTTTTCCAGCACATCTCAACTGCACACGGTCATGCCACCAAGTCCTTTCCACCTGTATTTCTCCAGACTCCATCCAGATTTGGCAAGTACCTTCGGCTTGTCGTTGCTTCTTGGATTGCAGGTAATGCAGTGAACACGGAACACGTCATCCCACAGTTGTGGAAGCAGTGCTTACAACAACATCCAATATTCAGCAGTTCCTCTACACCCAATGCACATCATGACCATGATTACTGTTGAGAGCACAAAAGACAGCAATGGCAAAGGTGAACGATCATCAATGGTTGTAATCAGCGATGACGATGACGATGAAAGGGCGACTACAACAGCCTCCCCATCATCAGATGATATGCAACACAACTGTCCTGTCACCTCCACAAAGAAGGCAATGAATGGTGGACCTGCAAAAGAAAAGAAGTACAAATGTGTTAACTGTGACTCGTCATTCACAAGAAAATTCGCACTCAGACGCCACATCCGAACCAAACACCCAAAACAACAGCTTGATGGTAACTGTATTTGTCATGATTGTGGATTCAAATGTCACAGGATAGGGGATCTACGGAAGCATCTGGCAAGAGCACACAATATTCTCTTTAGATCGGAACAAATAGTTTTGGAAAACATGACTGGTTAGTATTAATTTAAATTGATTTACTGGAAACTCACTGAACTGATGGACTCAGTTTCGGAGATAAATGACCCCTATGGGATATTGCAAGCATAGAAATCTGCCATTGGAGTGGTGTATACATAGGTAACATATTACCATCACAATGATCCTAAACTACCTACAATAGCAGCCAGGAGAGGAACAGTGACAGGGTCCGTATTAGCGCTCAAAAACAGCTTCTTTTTGAAAGATCTCTCGTTAGAATACACATTTTAGCCCCCCCCTGAGAGTATGAATTTTCAGAACGTCACAAAAGCGAATGTGCATGCAGTGATTTTGCGCTGGTAATTTAACAGGCCTTTTCGTAAAGAAAACTGCACGTATGCGGTAATTCGGACGCGTAAAACGCGTAAATAACTTTGCGCATGCGAATCGCACGTGTGTTAAAACTGATCAGTTATGGCACGGAAATATGAACGGCAGACCTAACTTTTATATTCTCTACACATCTGTGTTGTCCTTTTTTAAACGAAAATAAAGCTGTATTGCTTGATATCCGTTGTAAGATGTTATCTTTCGCTTTAAACGTGTTAGTTTAGTTGTAAAACGTAAAACCTACTATGCTGTGAAAACTGTTACTCTAGGCTGAAAGACGATAGGTTGCAAAATTTTACGTTGGGTGACCTTACTTTGCATTGTGAGACCTTACGTTACATTGTAAGACCTTACGTTACATTGTAAGACCTTACGTTACATTGTGAGATCTTACGTTACACTGTGAGACCTTACGTTACACTGTGAGACCTTACGTTACATTGTGAGACCTTACATTACGTTGTGAGAACTTACTTTGCATTGTGAGACCTTATGTTACATTGTGAGACCTTACCCTAGAGTTTAGGAACCATTGTCTGGAACAGGATATAATTAAGGAAATCTCACCATCAACTAGATATTATTTTTATTTTCTTTGTTAGAATTTCAAGAGTGGAAAGGAAGAATTGAGGAAATGAACGTTTGTTCTTTTACTAAGAAAACCGGTAATAAAGGACAACAGGGTGATGTGCAATACTACCAATGCAACCATGGAGGAGTGTACAAATCTTGTGGTACTGGAAAAAGGCGAACCAAGTCACAAGGTTCTATCAGAAAGAGTTAGGCAAAAAACAACAACCTGGGTTTCCTGTTTCCTGACCCTACCTAGTTTTTTGCCAGTGAAATGCTGACCATAATCTTTTTATTGAATTTTTGAGGAGCCTGGGCCCGAGTTGCAGCATGATTTGCATCTTGGGATAGCCAACATGGTGGCTGATCCTGGTAGCATATGCTAAAAATTAGCTTCAAAAAATCCATACAATAGTGTTTGAAATAAAAAAAGAAACCCGACCTACCCTACCTATTGTAAGTTTTTACAACAGGTAATAGGAAACCCAGGTATATATTTTTTGGCCTTATCAATAAATACGTTCACAAATATAATATATTATAATATATGTTCTTGGTAACACACTAGTTGTCAGTTCGAGAGAACTACATTTCTCTCATTGTGGGATACTAGGTTTAAAAACCTTGGGATACTAGGTCTAAAAACCTAGTATCCCACTTAGATATCGTGCAGTGCTGAAAACCTCAAATCTTAAACCCTGATTGTTTAATGTAAAACATGTACTGTATTATCTGTTATAGGTAGTTGCCAGATACAGCATAATTGCACGTCGACCATTAAGGCTGAGAAAACTAATGATGGGAAAGTGGCAGTAAACATCTGTTATACTCACTATGGTCATGAAAAGGAACTCCAAATACCTGGCTATTTAAAGGTAAACGTGAGCAAATAGCTGCCGCCTTCTCCAACAGGGAGTGTCAAGAGAGAGAATTCTCAGTGATATAAGAGAAGATGCCATGCAGCAGAGTGATGAATTCACACGCTACCACCTGACTGGAAAGAAGGATCTGTCCAACATCATGTCATCATTTGGAATAAGTGATGTTCAAAGGCATCCTGACGATCAAGAGAGTGTGAGAGCTTGGGTCGAGGAGTGGAGCCACAGTGACAACAATCCTGTCCTTTTTTGCAAATTCCAAGGTGAAGATGCTCCCGATGGATTTGACTTGACAAATGAGGACTTCATGATTGTCATACAGAGTCCATTCCAGAAAACGATGGCCCATAAATTTGCCAGTAATGGTGTTTGTATCGATGCAACACATGGTACAACTGGCTACGACTTCCTGCTGACATCCCTTGTAGTGGTGGATGAATATGGAGAAGGATTCCCAATTGCTTGGTGCCTATCCAACCACGAGGACTTTACCCATATGTGCATATTCTACAAAATGGTAAAGGAGAATTGTGGAGTCTTGACACCAAGATGGCTCATGTCAGATTTGGCAAGTCAATTCTATAATGCCTGGGCGGGGGTGATGGGAGGCAGACCGGTACGACTGTTGTGCATTGGCATGTCGATAAAGCGTGGGAGACAGAGTTGCGAGCAAAAGTGAAGGATACAGGTTGGTACTGTACATGTATTTGCTGTTTCTGTTTAGCTCTATAAGGTTATAGACAAGTTCGAGAATCATGGGTAATTCACCCGTGAAGGCATGGGGCAAGTGTTTCTTTTCTGTGGCCTTATTACTAAACAATGTGCAAATATTGTATCTGTTATACAAAGGTACAAAATGATAAATTATAATTCTTTCTCCCTTCTTATAGTTGTGGCAGCAGAGATTTACAAGATGCTGAGAACTGTCTTGCAACAGACAGATGTCACATCCTTTCAAGATTATCTTTCTCAACTTCTTGAATGCCTTCCATCACTAAGCTTGGAGTTTTCCCAGTACTTTCAACATGAATGGTCAGGAAGGAAAGAGTGGTGGGCATACTGCTACCGCAAAGGAATGGGGATCAACACCAACATGATGGTTGAAGCATTTCACCGCGTTTTCAAGTACAGTTACTTGAAAGGAAAAGTCAACAAGAGAGTCGACAACTGCCTGGTCAACCTACTACAGTACATTCGGGATAAAACATTTGATCGGGTTATTAAGCTGACAAAGGGGAAGAGCACACAGGCTTAAACTTATACAAGATCGACACAACAAGAGCAGAGCATTAACCACCGATAACATTGAATGTGTTGATGATTCTAAATGGCTGGTAAACAGTGAAGATGGTTGCAATACATACACAGTCACCAAACAAGAGCATGCATGCATGGACACCACTTGTCAGTTGAAGTGCACAGAATGTAGCATACCAGTATGCATCCACCAGTACATGTGCAGCTGTCCAGATAGTCTCATCCAGAGCACTATTTGCAAGCACATACATCTTCTACAGCGCTTCTTGTCAAGCACGCAACAGACACAGACACAGACAGACAATGACAATACTGAAATGGAAGTGGATTTTCATGTCTTGCATCAAGATTTTGTCAATAATGAAGTGCAACTTGTATCTTCACACCTGCAGCGACACAACAGGGCACAAAATGACATTGCATCACTTCGGCAGGCTGTAAAGGGGAAACTTCTCACGCTTGCAGAACAGCTTGAGTCATGTCTTGACAAAGAGGCACTACAACAACTCGACAAGTAAATTAATGCTGCACAGCACTTGTTTTCATCACTGCAGAAGCGAACATGTCTCCACAAGATGAAGCCAATAACTAACACACCTGCTAACAAGAATATCGAGAGGCAGAAAGGGTTCCGATCAACAAAGAAAAAGACAAAAACCACAAAGAGAGTGCGATTCACAAAACCCACCAGAGAAGATGTCCGTTTGCTCTTCCCTAAAACCAGTGATGCTAATGGTGAGCTATTAAAATTCTTCCCTAGTAATTATTTTCATAATTAATTTATACAGTGTACATCTCCAGTAAGTGTCTGGACATCTTATGGGGCACTTATGAAGGAGGATGTGCTCAATAGAGTGATGCAGTTTTTTTACTCCCTCTATCTGATTCACTCACCCCAAAATTAGTAAACCTTCATACCAGTGTTAATTTAGTTCATACAAATAACTCCACAAACCACTGTATGCTTTCTTACATGTCGAATACAGAATACATACAGAATTACTTCTCATTTGCACATAATAGAGGCTATTAATAGAGGCTAATAGAGGCTGGAAAAAAGTCACCACCTCATGTATGTCATTAAAAATTTAACTTGCCAATAAAGACCTTGCGGTAAACAATTGTGTATAATTATGCAACAATCAATGAAATGTATTTTTGTTTATACTTTTATCCAACAGTTCAAGCACTTGAAGAAGAGTGGAGGTGTCATACATGCAACAGTGCCAAGTTTGAAGACATGATAATGTGTGATTCTTGCTGAACCTGGCACCACTGGTAAGTTAAACAATTTATTTCTCAAAAGGGAAAAAGTAGTGAACTGTGGAGAATCCAAGGAGTGAAATACACGTACTGATGATGTATTGAGTGGAGCTCTTTATCAGAGTGCAACTTTTTTTCTTGACATGTTTAAGTAAAGTACAGTACCAGTACAGTAGTCATCATTCAGTGGCCACATTGTGTTTACATACTTTTTTTTACTTTAATAGGAGATGTGTCAAGATTGAAAGTGAAAATGATGAATGGTATTGCCAAATGTGTGAAAATCTAAACAATAAGGCAAGTCTATGCTTGTACTGTAAACTCTTTTGGACTTTTTGGTGGGCTTATGTTTCGAGAGGGCTTAAGGCCCTGTTAGATGTAGCTTTTTTCATGCAACTTGCATTGCAAAAAAACCCCAAAGTTCAGGTTGCTCGAGCACTTTGCAGGATGGCACACACTGAAAATGCGCATGCAACTTCAACTTTGTTGTGTGTTTTTTTTGCCACACAAGCTGCACGAAAAAAGATACATGCAACAGGGCCTTCACATTCAGGAGGGTAATTGCTTATTTTTGGAAATAATTTTGTGTTTAAGATGTAAGGAGCTTAAATTCAGGAGGGCCTATATTTAGGGGGTGAGTTAACAGTTATATAATAGTTACTGTTATATACAAATATCTTATTCTATCATTTAAATCACTTGGTTTCCATGTATGTAACATACTAAATTAACATACTAAATGAACTGAAAGATTTATTTCCTTAAGACACAACATTGTAATGTTGAAATTGCAATACCAGTTCCAAGATGGATTGTATACTGTATAAATAATATTATGTCCTTATTTTGTTACATTAACCATTCAGAGCTTATACATGAGTCAATTCGTCCTGTAACCACCCCCCTGGACCACCCCTGGGACAATGCAGAAATAAGCCACTGTTTAATTTTACATAAATTCCGTTTCATGTATCAAAAATATTAAATTTGCAGTCAAATTATAGTGTAAATTATGTATTAGTTCTTATATTATTTTTTCAGCCTTGCCCTGGTGTGGGAATTAGCAACTTTCAAAGTCCCAGGGGTGGGAAATTGGCTATGAACACAAATCCCTGTGGTATTGCCCGGAGGGGGGGGGGAGGGTTACAGGAGGAATTGACTCATGCATGTATTAAAATACCATAGTCAAATAACCATTGGTATACCAGTGATACAACTCCATGTAAATACCACAAAGAAATACAGTACTATTTACAGTACATTTCGTGTATGAATCTGGCTGCAAGACGTACATTTAAAGTAAGTTAATATTAAGTACTATTGAAACGTTCTCAACTTAATATTTAATAGTGTAGCCTGTGTAGGAATCATAGGCGTAGAGATGTCTGCTATGAATAGAGGTTTTGCTGTACATATACTAACAAGTTAATATACTGTAGCTTACCTTTAAAGACTTTTGAGAGTTTGACACGACCTCGGACACGACACACATGACATCAAAATTGCGTCTATGTGCTGTGTATTGGAAAACATCGTCGGAGTCGCATCACATGACCCGGACTGGCAGTGGTATATGTACACCTACAGTATGTATCCACACAAATCCACGACATCCAACTTCCAACATACGTTCCCGATAGTCATTTCCAGGTCTTTGCGCTGAATTCAAAATGGCGTCGAGAGATGTGCCATTCCTCGATTTAGCCGCATGTGAAGTACTTAATTGCCGCCATCTTAAGCCTTCGCCCCCTGCGGACAACTCACTAACCTTCTTCTTCGTCTTCTCGACAGGACCTTTTGCCTACGTCTCCGAATTCAGTGGACAATTATTTCTCAGCTTCTCACAGATCTCCACATCTCAAAGTAAGTAAATTCAAATATCTTTTAAGTATCTTTTTACTGGGAATAAAGTTATTCTGCTTTAACAATCTCTCCATTGTTTACATTAAGTAAAATTACTACAGCAACTCTGCTGCTTTAATATATTTACTGTAAACCATTGAAAGATAGTTCGTAGACATGTCTCAGCCAAATATTAATCAACAATTACCAAATTGTAACCGCGAACGACTTACATATTTTGTTTTCCATGATCCTGATTCGCCTGGAAAGATTGAGGCCTACCAAAATGAGATTAGGGCAAGGTTCGAGAGAGAACAAGAACTACAACAAACTTTCGAACCTTGTGTGACAAATGTGGGTGGTTATAATGCCGTCAATACAATTTCAGAAGCTCTGCAATTCTCGTGTGAAAATTCATCCACACATTGCCAAACATGTAATTCAATAATACATTATACTTTACAACCAAACTTTAAGACCAAAAAAATTTCCCAAAAAAATTGCTTGTGTTTGACAAGTCGCTATACTGTTCCACGATTCGCCCAAATTCCCGAAGCACTTCGAAATTTAACTAAGGAAAACGTTGTCATTCTTCGGCCATTTGACTTAGACTGCGGTGTTTATCGCCGCGAAAGTCATGGTTATCGTCTGAAAACGGGCATGATTACTTTAAGGCCTTCGCCACAATCTGTAAACGAGAAAATCCAATCATTGCTTGTGGACACAGAACGAGAGAAATGTATGGCGGCATATCAATTCCTTCTAAACAATGAGGAATTGAGCTATGCATATTTCCGTAGATTACGAGAACAGTTAGTTGGGCAGTCGTCCTTCCTTAATGCTTTCGATATGGAGAAGACAAAGGGGATAGAATGTGCATTGTGGCCAAATTTGTACCCGTGCACTACTTGGTGCGAAAGTACAATAAGCGGACGCAACACACGCTTGATTGCCAAGATATCTTTCCACGCCAAGGCCTTTTCAGAAATACCAGATTACGCAATGCATTTCGATTTGTTACAATTCCAATATGACAGATGCATGTACAAAATCGTTAGTGGGGCAATTAACACAGGTCGTCTTTTGAATTGCTCTCCTGCACGTGCATTGGATACGAAACCTTTTTCACCCACTTACTGGCAATGGCAGCATAGATAATTACTTGATGCGGTCGAACAGTTTGGGTTACCAGTCGTCTTCATAACAATTAGTCCTTTTGAATGGTCTCTTCCATTTCCCCAGTGGTTGGAGGACATTATGAATCAAACAGGTCGTGGACCGACACAACTTGCCGCATATGAAACAGAACAGATTGCACATACCTTAGACAAATTATACGAGGTTATCTTTGTGGTTCCAATAACAATCGTTGGACGAATCACATCTTTTCTTATAACAGAGGTGCTGGTAGGAGAAATATAAAAACTTACTTTTATCGCTTTGAATTTCAAAAACGTGGAACACTGCACGTTCACATGTTGATTTGGCTCAATGATATCAGTAAGATCCAACATCAGTTCATTCGCGCTGATATTCCACGTTCGAATCCGAAACTAGCTTACTGCGTACATAAACTTCAGTGTTCAGATAAAGGGGCTCATTGCCTTAATCTTCAGAACGAAGAGTCTTATTTTGAAGCAAAGGACGGGAAACATATTCACCACTTGAAACATCCAGCAGTTGAGTTTGCATTACATTTACGCGCTTACATTTCAACTGTTTTGCCGACTTTAAAATGTTCAATGGACTACCAAACGACTGATGGGGTGGCAATGTTGCTGCAATATGTCACTTCATATGTTACCAAATGGCAGGACTCCACACACATTGACAGTTTATACTCTTACAAATTGCAAGGACGTCAGCCAGCCATACGCTACCTAATAAGTAATACCCCCGCCGAACCGGAAATGTGGATGTTCATGTCGGCGAAAAAAGTCGCATGGACTTGTAGTCGCACAAAGACATACATTATTCCAAACAATGACAAAGTCCGTGATGACAAAGTTGCAAACAAGTACTGGCAAAGAGATGCACATCATGTTCATTTAAGTTTAATTGAATGGCTTCGTTTAGTTTAGTTGATCACAACAAAGCCACACCTAAGCCTTATACTCAAGGGTCAACATTAGTTGGAACAAAATCATATTCCATTTTCAATCCGGAATACTTGTTTCAATACACACTATTACATTTACCACACACACGTATTGAAGAAACATACCATCCCAACCACGCGCGCATTCCAGAACGTCTCCGCTGGTATGCCCAAGCAATACATCACTTCCCAGTTATGGGGAAACACCAACAACTTAAAAACGCATCTCACGACACAAGGACATAAAGAGAGTTATGTGGCCACTATTATTTCATATATGCAAAGTCTTGCGGACTTATTTTATCTTTCACAAATGCAAATAATACATTAATCACAGCTACCAAGTATTGAGACACGTCTCCAAGTTCAATACGAACTTGACACTCAACAAACAGCAGTAAAAGTACATATTAAAAATTCATTAACACAACGAGCAACACATTACGAAAATCAACACATTAACAACCCACCTGACTGTGATGAGGACGATAGTGACAATGACCAGTGCGACGAAGATTCCATGCAGAATGAACGACATGCACATGAACAACACGCGCACATTTCAAGCGTCACTTCTTCCAACGAATGGCCAAAACCTATCTTAATCACCGGTAAACCAGGGTCAGGAAAATCGCACACAGTTCTTGCATCGGTTCAAGAGTTAACAGAACACGACGTTAACATCCTGATAGCTAGTCCGACTGGCTTTTTGGCAAGTATTTTCCGAGCCAATGTTCCTGAAGAGGTTACATGCGACACTGTCCATGCCTCCTTTCATATTCCCATCAACCCAGACGAACGACCAAGCACAAACTGGTCTATTTCACGTTTTGACTTGGTCATTATTGATGAGATATCAATGATTTCGGAAACAATCTTTAATCACATTCTCTCGACATTTGACCGTTTACATTTCCGGCCAGTACTTGTACTCTGTGGGGATGGTGCGCAGCAACAGCCATTTACTAATTCGGGTGACGGTATTCGATCTGTAAGTAATCCACTTAATAACCGAAACTTCGTCTCCTCCACTTACCATTACAACCTCACTGGGCAACACCGAGTGGGAGATCCCGAGTACCTACAGTTTTTAGATCACGTAAGACACTGGGCACCCAGTCAAAACGTGTTAGATGACCTGCACCTGACATACATGAAAAACGTTAAAGACAACATTATTACTTATTAAAGATACGATTATTAACTTCACTCTTCTCGTAAGAAAGTAAATTGTCATGCTTGCCATACCTGTAACACTCAACTGAAAATTAACAGTCCATTTCCATTTTCCAGATGTACAGACGTCAATCGAAATCAAATCCGTCATCTGTGGCATCACCAGGGGGAACATCTTTTTTTGAACACTTTCCATCTAACTTCTTGAAACCTTATGGATTTGCTAATTCGACACCCAACCACATGACGTTAATGAAACGTATACACCCGAAGAGCTGCGAGTGGCTGAAAAGGCCGAAAATAGCCATGAGTGAGTTTGCCACAACAATGGTAGAAAACGTGGAATTCCTGGCGCAGAGCAGCAATCCCCTCCTCAGGCAGTCGAAGATCTCGAACCTCAAAAATGAAATGCAGCCATTCCTAAACAGTCTGACAGAATTAAACACCAAATCTGCAAATCCAAATCCAACACGTCATGATATACGTACCGTGTTGGAAACCCTCTTTAATCCTTCGACGACGATCCATAACACCATGGAGGAGATGTTCGAAATCGGTGGGTCAATGTTCATAATGGGCATACAGTACATGATGGCCCGTGACCTCTCGAGTAATCCAGAAGAGTACTCCGATAAACTGGTTGCGGCAGACCCTGACTCTACAGAATTTAAAAGAGGAAGGGACATCAGAGCACTAACGCAATATTTAAACGTAACATGCACAAACGACCCGGTCCATCACAGACCACACAACGCACCAGAAGAAACCTCGACGAATTACGGAGCTCATACGAACAACCGAAACAAACTGCAACCGCACAACACAAATGAACTAGGACAGTGACACTTCTGACGAGGAGACTTTTGACAGTGACAGCTCCGACAGTACTGCGCCAGACACCAACAAAGAAACGCCAGTAACAACAACAGTACAACCATGTACGTCAAGCGCACCAACACCAACATCGACGGACACAATTACAAACAAACGTAAAAGCACAAAGGAAGGGAAAACGGAAGATACAACGAAATCTGACGAAACGCCAACGGTATCGCAAACACTCACAACTCCTGCACAAAACAAAAGACGCAAACGACATGTAGAGACGACAGGAGATACATCGGAATCTGACGAAACGGTAACGGAAACAGTCACAACTGTACAGAACAAAAGACGCAAACTATGGAGTCGGATCCCCGCCAAAATTCAAACTTTTTATTCAACATTGTACTTTTTGTATTCAGATAATGATTACACTTTTAACATTGAACATTACATATTCCACACATCTTTGTATTTCCAACATTATACTTTTCGTATTCAACATGCAACGTTTTTCAATTCAACATGCAACTTTTCAACATGCAACTTTTAATATGCAACTTTTCAACATTCAACTTTTCAACATTCAACTTTTCAACATTCAACCTTTCAACATTCAACTTTTCAACATTCAACCTTTCAACATGCAACTTTTCAACATGCAACTTTTCAACATGCAACTTTTCAACATGCAACTTTTCAACATTGAACTTTTCAAAAGCAGTCAACGAAGATATGAAAACACCGCTGACCGCTTCTCCGAATCAGATTCGCGAGTCGACGACTGAATGCGAATCAATTCCGAACCAAACGCATGGTGTTCACTTCGGGGAAGATGGCGGATGGTCTTGGAAATTCTGTGAAATATCTGAATCTTGATCTGCAGACAGACTAGTTACAGTATAACCCTGTTTATCAAAAAATGAGTTTGAAAAATTTTCTTTTCTTACCAGCTGCTCCAACTCCCAGTCCCTTGGCTCAACAGACTGGTGAACCAGATGCACAGCCAACATCCAGCACTTTACCTTTGGGGCAAGGGAGAACCTTGACACCACCAGCCAATGTGAATAGCAATGTGAGAAACCCTGCAGTCATTTGATCAGTTGTTGCAGAACACAAAAAGCTCTTTACTCCAAATTACAACAAGAGACGTAATAACACCAGAAATGGGAAAAGAGTTAAAACCACCACTTTAAAGTTTGTTTGTTTGGCATCCACAAGAGATGAACTTCCTGCCACCTCTGTAAAGGATCGCACAGCTCTCTGTAATGCGGGATTTGGAGATGGAGTGGCTACTTTTAATTTAGAAGAAGGAACTCATCATTTTCACAAAAAAATTGTTGAAAAATATCCCAAACTAAGTGAAGCAGGAGGTTACGAGTTGATGCTGCACCAGCGTGGAAAAGATGCAGCATTTCACACTATGAAGCCACCGTACACACCAAACAGGTTAAAGGAAATGTGTGGTGGACAAGCAAAGATTTATATTAGACCACTACAAACTAATCTTCCCTTGGACATCATTAGTATTTACCAGTGTGAAAGTATCACCACATTCATCCTTGGATTCATCACCAGATTCATCACCACATTCGCAAAGCAAATATTTCACCTTCAATAATTACGTCAATAATGACCCGATCGGCACACACGATACACCAAATTAAAGCTTATTATTCTATCTTTCTGGCCCAAGTTTAACGGCGTTTGTTTCAACAATTTATAGAGGAGAAAAATAACGATTTACTAGAAAGTACTCGCTCTTCGGTCTTGGGGGAAAAATTTCGATGGCTTCTTTTAATTTTAACCGGCTTTCCTATATATCAAAATGAAGCTCATTCTATCCTCTTGCTGGCCCAAGAAAAATTAGAAGTGGCCCAGATCTGGTTCAAGAGTTATTCACTTTTAAAGCGAGACGCCCGAACCGCTGATCACACAGCGATCTGAAATAGAACACTTTGTTATTAAATTCGTCCAGATGGTCTTGGGGGGAAAATTTCGATGCCTGACAATCAAAAACTGCTACCAAATAAATTGCAACAGTTGTTGCTATGGCAACAATGACGTTCCAAAATGGCTGCCAATTACACTTCAAACTAATTTAATTCGGAAAAAACTTTGGTGACCCCCAATTTTTTTTCCCATTAAAATTATCCTTGAAGTACGAGTTCCGGCAGGCTGTAATTGACAGTTTGGGCTTCTCGCTTTAAACGCGAATAACTCTTGAACCAGATCTGGGCCACTTCTAATTTTTCATTTTGATATATAAGAAAGCCGGTTAAAATTAGAATAAGCCATCGAAATTTCCCCCCCAAGTGAATGTGGTGATACCTTCACAGTTTCGGCGTTTGCGAATAACTCTTGAACCAGATCTGGGCCACTTCTAATTTTTCTTGGGCCAGCAAGAAGATAGATTTAGCTTCAATTTCGTATGTAGGAAAGCCGGTTAAAAATAACCGAAGCCATCGAAATTTTCCCCCCAAAGGCTATGTCGTGAAATATAGTTAATAAAGTGTTCTATTTTTAGCGCGCTGTGTGATTGACAGTTTGGGCGTCTCATTTTAAAAGCGAATAACTCTTGAACCAGATCTGGGCCACTTCTAATTTTTCTTGGGCCAGCAAGAGGATAGAATGAGCTTCATTTTGATATATAGAAAAGCCGGTTAAAATTAAAAGAAGCCATCGAAATTTTCCCCCCAAGACCGAAGAGCGAGTACTTTCTAGTAAATCGTTATTTTTCTCCTCTATAAACTGTTGAAACAAACGCCGTTAATCTTGGGCCAGAAAGATGGAATAATAAGCTTTAATTTGGTGTATCGTGTGTGCCGATCGGTTCATTATTGAAATAATTATTGAAGGTGAAATATTTGCTTTGCGAATGTGGTGATGAATCTGGTGATGAATCCGAGGATGAATGTGGTGATACCTTCACACTGGTTTAGTATTTCAGATGGTGAAACCACTCATGAAGGGACTTCAAGAAGGGTAATTATTTATTTGTTAGTTACCCATCAAGCATATAGGAAGGAAGGGTGCTACTGCCATTAAATGAAAATAAAAAATATGCAGGGAACATTTTCAAGAAAAAAATCATTAATTAGCTTGTCTTATTAAAATAATCATGAATGCAAAGGAGATACTAATGTACTGTACATGTATGTAAACAACATCAACAAATAATGTAAACAGTGTTAAAAAATTAGAGAAAATTTTTGAAAATAATCAAATAATACATGTATTAAGATATTTGCATATTATAGATAGATTGCCATTCTATACCTACAATCATGGCCAAAAACCCTAGGACAGTTCGTAAAAACCACTACGCATACGAAGTTCTCCCCCTTTCCCCCAATGTTGCCATTTTATTGCTCTTTTTTGTCGTTATATATCACACCAACTATAAACTGAAACAACATTGATGGAGGGGGAGGGGAGAGATTGTTAGGTAAGGATTCAAGGCGATATATTATATATATTGTGTGAGGCTACCAGACTCTTCATTTGCACTGCTGTCCCAATTATTTATGGCCATGATTGTCTGAGGTGAACAATGATGTATAGGCAAGCAATACTTTGGTGCTCGTCTAACATATTTTGTTCCAAGTTGTTCTACTATTCCTTATCATTTGTCGGTGCCACTTACAAAGATATATGTGCAACACTAGCGTCTAATTGGTTACAATTAGCGTTTAATTGACTAATTATCAATATTAACCAATTTTGCGAAAGAAGGGATACCGGACAAGATATTGAGAGAGGTAGAGTGTGAAAGAGAGAGAGATAGCGGCAAGAGAGGGAGAGACAGAAAGAGACAAATAGGATATGTTACTTGATATCCTCTATTATATATTTACACTTAACAAAGGCACAATTCTCCCACTTCATTTCTCACCCAAAAATCGTTATAAAATGCAAAGTTAAAACTCCAATTAAATTTATTTTTCGTTCAATTACATTGTTTGTGTCTGCGGCGTGTTATTTTCTATTTACTGCAGCTCGCACGTTAAGATATCTAAGTTTTCTGACATTTATCCCTTCTGCGACCATCTATAAATAAATGATACAAACTAACTTTATTGTCGTCAGGGAGAAATGTCGGGAAAAGCGTATATCGTTATATTTTAGCACCAAAATCACACTAAAACACATCATACACACTTCATATAACTCGTGTAAATTTAATTTACAAATATAAACGAAAACTGGCAACACTATTTACATAAATGTTAGGGAGAAATGTCACAATATCACAGAAGGAAGCTCATCATCAGCAGCGACCTATTATCGTATTACGTAAACTTTAAATGACGTAAACGAAGCCGAAACGCAGGAAACTGAATAAGGGTATTATAAGATTTATAAGTGTTAGTATAAACAGAAATAAGTTCATTAATGCGCTTAAACGGCGTTAACGTTTTCACAAAGAAAAGCAGCGAAGCAACGAGGACATGGGGACATTCGAATCTGACATGACTCGGGAATGACCTTCCAAAAGTTAATCTCACATTCATCATTTCAGTGTTTACTCTGTCGATGGAGCCGGACATTATTAGCGTCATTGGAGCGTCGGCCGTCGCGAAGAATGGTGTATCGCTATTTAGTTCCAAATCACGCTTACAAAAATTATTCGGTGCAGGAAAATGGACTATATCCCCTTCCAATGGCGAAATAAAATATGCAGCCAAAAAAAAAACCGTTTGGAAACATTTTAGGATCGTAGTAAACTTTTGTCTAACGATATAGAGACAAATAATACCTTTTCTTGTTTAAAATGTCGTAAAAATGCAACGAATCGAGGAGAATCTCTATACAGACAATCATGGCCAAAAACCCTAGGACAGTTCGTAAAAACCACTACGCATACGAAGTTCCCCCCCTTTCCCCTGTGTGCGAGACAATACACGCGAGACACGCGAGATAGTTGTAAACAATCTAAATAAGGAGTGTATTTCCTTTTAAGGAAATCCGCAAGTGGAGAGAGAGAGTCTTGTCTGAATCGTATAGAAGAATCTGTTGTGAAAGGTGAATTGAAATCTCTTTATATTTGAATTTATATACCAGGGAAAACGGAAGTGTCTTTGAATTTTACTAAGAATTATATTCACTCAAACATTTTGGTGCCGACTCCCGGGAAACGTGTTTATTGAATCTGAAATCTGGACCAGACAGACGAGAAATCTACGAAGCTTATATAAATATAGCGGCTGTGAAGAAGAAGGTAAGAATTCATGCTGGTCATCGTAGCCACGCTAAGCGAATAATCAGTAGTGCTCGGGAACTGATCGAATCAGGAAATATAATCGAACTGAAGAAACTGAAGTCTTTCGAATCAAGTCTTAAGGATAAACTTTCGCAACTAAAGAATCTAGACAGCGAGATTGTAGAGTTATTCGAAGATGACCAGCTTATCGATGAAGAAGTGGAGGAAAGTTGCGAATTTGCGAGTGTAATCTACGATTGTCTCATTGAAATTGAGTCTGCCATTAGTGCCAGAAAAGCAGAGGACGGCAGTCATAATCCAGCATCGATCACTTCGAATGTAAATTCTGGAGCGAGTACGAGTTCACGAGTAAACAAGGGTCATGCAAAATTGCCAAAGTTAGAACTGAAAAGATTCTTCGGCAATCCGATTGAATGGCCGTCCTTCTGGGATTCTTTTGAATCAGCTGTGTATAAGAATGAGAGTCTTAACGCTGTGGACAAATTTAATTATTTGAAGTCTTTGATCCAAGGTCAAGCAGCAGAAACAATAAATGGATTTTCTCTTACAAGTGACAACTATGAACAAGCCATCAAGCTGTTGGAAGAAAGATATGGAAATAAGCAAGTCCTTATATCTGCCCATATGGAGTCCCTGTTGAAATTACCTGCAGCCACCTCTATTAGCGAAACAAAGAAGCTGCAAGTTATCTATGACAAGATTGAATCTAACGTGAGAAGTCTACAAAATATTGGTATTGTTTCAGAAACTTATGGAAGTTTCCTTTCACCAGTAATAATGGCCAAGATTCCTGAGGAACTACGAATTGCTATTACTCGAGATTTACCCTCAAATGAATGGAAGTTAGAGCCTATGCTGGAGACCTTTCGCAAGGAACTGCAACTTCGTGAGAAATGCCAGTACATTCCTGGATCCTCGAGCAACAACCGAGACAGTCGTGGTCCACCACAAGGTAAGTGAGGAAGTTCTTACTATTCACCAACAACATCATCTTCCTTGTTCACAGATAGCATGAAGGATACTCAGCAAGGCCCTTGGTGTACCTATTGTAAGGGAAGTCATACCTCCTCAAGTTGCAGTGTTGTGACTAACATCTCAGCCAGGAAGCAAATTCTCCGGAAAAAGGGAAAGTGCTTCAGATGTCTACGTACAGGCCATTTGGCAGCTCAGTGTGAAAATGAGAGACAAAGATGTCATCTCTGTGGTTCAAAAACACCATGCATCTATTTGTGATGCTCGAGATCGTCGAGGACAATTGGATCTCAAGGAAAAGGCATCAGAGAACCAGAAGGAAACTGCAAAGCAGCCAAACAACCAGCAACCGAGATCAGATAATCAGAATGAAACGCCTCACAACCAAGTGCCATATAATGGAGCCCCTACCCAAAACTTGTTAGTTGATGCAAAGAACAGTATTCTTCTGCAGACAGCAAGAGCAAACATCAATCAACCAGGAAGTAATGCTTCCAGTGTCAATGCAAGAGTGGTCTTTGACAGTTGCAGTCAGAGGAGCTATATAACGGAAAGCATGCAGAGAGCTCTAAGTCTTCCAGTCTCTGGTCAAGAAACCCTTCTGATCAAGACCTTTGGTGAAACATCTGCAAAGCTCAGGCGATGTGATGTTGTCCAAGTAGCTGTGGAGACCAACAATGGCATGGAAATCTATGTGATGGCTTATGTTGTCCCGCTGATATGTGCACCTATCAGCAACCAGATGATCCAGTTCACCCAGGAGAACTATGCCCATCTACATGGCCTAAAATTAGCAGATGATACCTATGGCAAGGAAGAATTAGATGTCGACCTGCTAATTGGAGCTGATTTCTATTGGTGTTTTGTGAATGGTGAGATCATTCGTGGTGTCGAGCCTGGTCCAGTTGCACTGTCCACTAAACTTGGATATGTACTTTCCGGACCTGTTAATGTTCCAGCAGCTAAGCAACGAGATTCAACAATCAATCTAACCGAGACCCATGTTCTCAAGATATCAACTTCTTTGGTTGAAGAGAGAAGTTCACTTGACAGTGACATCAAACAGTTTTGGGAATTAGAGTCATTGGGAATCATGTCTAATGAACAGACAGTCTATGAAAAATTCCTCAAAGACATCAAGTTCGATGGAGAGAGGTATGAGGTGAAACTGCCATTCAAAGAAGATCATGATGTTCTTCCAGACAACTACCTGCCAAGTAAATTATGGGGCGCCAAATGTAAAAAAATTATTTACGGCCAAAATGTGTTAATTTTATCATTATTTACGCAAATAATTCATTATTTACAAATAATGTATTTATGTGAGCTAAACAATCTCTAGATTATTTAATAAATAATTCATCGTGGTTAAATAATCCATGGATTATTTGTTAAATAATCCAGAGATTGTTTATAAATAATCTTGGGATGGTTTAATTATTTGTTAAATAATCCAGAGATTGTTTATAAATAATCCAGGGATTGTTTAATTATTTAGTAAATAATCCAGGGATTGTTTATAAATAATCTTAGGATGGTTTAACTATTTAGTAAATAATCCAGGGTTCCTTTATAAATAATCCAGGGATTATTTAAATAAAACAGATTATTTAGTAAATAATCCATTGTAACCCGCTTGTTCGCGCCGCGCGCCAAATGTAAAAAAAAGATGGCGACACGGAGAGAGACTGGGGTCGAAACAGCCAACACGGGGGGACGCGGACAGTCAGGAAATAACAATCGAAGTCGAAATTTAATGGCTGAGAAAAGCGCGCCAATTCGGGCATTGCATTCGTAGAGTTGTGCATATAAATGAGTCTGATGGTATTATAAATGAAATGAATAATTCATCTGTTTCATCCGGAATTAATGTTGCCGACGTATTAAGTCAGATCGCTAGACTTGTCGAATCAGTATCGAACAGGCCAGGTTTCACTCCAGGCAGTCGGCCGGCTACATCGACAGTAACAACCGCAAGTCGTGCTATTAACAACGGAAATGAAGAGGTAAAATATCTAAATCAACTGTCTTCTGCATATCGTGCTTGTAATTTCGAAATATGTTACTGTTAATATTCAATAGCACAATACCAACGCCGGGAGAGAAAGCACCGAGACGCAAGCTACGACGTTCAGTCCTTTGCCTTCTGGTTATACTCCTAGTCCCGTCGGAGGAAGGCCAGTTAGGCTACCAACAACTGCAAGTGGCCCCACTTCTTCAAGACCTAAGAAGAAAACGTCTGGTTTTGTAGGTCGTGTTAGGACATGGAATAAGGACGTGGTATGTTTGCCCTATTCTCGGGAAAGGGATTTACCAATTCCTAGAGGCAAACAGCGTGGGCTCTTGGCAGAAAGGGGATTGATTGGAAAAATAAGATTAATGTCCACATGGAATGCAATTCAGGTGAAATGTTGTCTGCTTTAATACTCTATTTATAGAAATATATTGTGTTTTACACATGCTTTTTGATACTGTATTCCGGTTGCCCATAACACGTGCAACTGTTTCTCCCTTTGAATTGGTGTGAGACGCCTTTGTCAGAAGATGGATGGATGGATAGCTTGTAGAAGGATTGTACTTAATGTTCATATTACTTTTGTTACTGATAATAAAGTCATACTTTACATATATATATATTTATATTTATATTTATATATATCTATATATATTTATATATATTTATAATCTGTATGTATTAAACAAGGTGTTCATTTTTGTGTTAAGGTTAGGCAAGAAGTTACTTCAGTATTTGCGGATGTATTTTCACTGAATGCTGATGAACTACTGGATTATGATTACCTGTGCACCATGGCAAGTCTAAAGAGGCTTAAGAGACCTGCTGTAAGCAGTAGTTTTTCATGGAATGGCCAGGAAGTGGCCTCATTGGCAGGACAGGGCAGTCTGTACATCATGGCCAATACGTCATTGCCAGCATCAATTTCTACTTCAGTTATTGTAAGTTAAAATTTTCATTGTTTTTCACTGTTAGAATGTTAGGATACAGTGTTCGAATGTTAAAAATTAATTATGTAATAGATACCGTATTGCATTTACATCTAGTAAGGATTTATACAGTACATGTATGTACCACTAGTGATATTTGAAAATGTACCAAAATCTCTCAATTAGTTTAAATAGGCAAGTGTAATTTGTTTAAAAATTTAAAATATAAATAGTGTAAATTGCAAGAACAAAATAGGATAATTTCTTATTTATTACTGTATTGTATGACAGATCTATTTTAATTGAACAATATGATAAATATCTCATTGAATGGTTTAACTAATGGTACAGTCAAGCGTTTTCCTTGTTTCCTGTATTTTTCCTTGTCCTTTCAGGTTTTCAGGGCTTAGAAAAATACATTTAAAACTCATAAAATACCTACTCATAGTCATATTACCGACCAAACCATTCAATGACATATAGCGTGTAGCTTATTTACAGCGGTTACTGTACTTGATTTCATTAAAGTTCCTGGGTTGGATTTACAGTATGTTTGTTTACACATGGTAGCCACTGCATGGTAAATAGAGATAAATGCAATTCTTTTGTTGTGGCAGGATCTGACAAATGCAGAAACCAGTGCGAGAGATGACAGAGAAATGGATAATGAAGATGAGGATGGAAACTCTATTGAAAGCCATGCAACTTCATCCACAGCAAATGTAAGAGTATAATTATTTTTGATGGATGATTGTGACTACTTTAGTTGGAGTGACTGACTGTCACAGAAGTTTCTCAAGCTCACATGTTTTCAATGCCCAGACATTGAAATACTTGTCTTCAATAAAATGCCTCTAAGTCCTAGACAAGGAATGTCAACAGCTTGGATTATTGGAAGCAGTTTAGGAGCAATTTTGCATGACAAACTTCTCCTGAATGTCTCAGGGTTTTCCCTCAAACATTCCTCATTGGAGTCCCAAGGACTGCTTTGAAATTTAACCTTTAACCTCCTTCGAAATCAATCAACATACAGTACTGTACCATTGGTGCTTTTTTTAATAAAAATGGTAATGTATAGTACTGCTGAGAAGGGAGTGGGATTTCTGATGTAATTACATCAAGTGAGTTGTATATCTTTTCATATACCAGTATTAGCAATAGAAAGCAGCTTAAAGTGCGTATCTCACCTGTGGGGATTTGACATAATTATTTGTAATTTATGGATTCTCCTGAGAAAAATTGTAATATGTCTTGTCAGCCAAAAATGTCATCTTAATAGACTCTTTTGCTGCTAAAGTTGACAGAAGTAATGTCATAGTGGGCATCTGTAAAGAGGTTTTCATTGTTTTCATGTAGACAGATGACCGCTATGACATCACTTCCATCAACTTTAACAGCAAGAAGTCTATGAAGATGACATTTTCAGCTGACAATATATATTACAATTTTTTTCAGGAGAATCCACAGATTAAGAATATGTTAAATACCCACAGGTGAGATGGGCACTTTAAACCAGGCTGGAATACACACTAAAATCCATTTTATCCAAACTGGTCAAAGTACAGCTGTAGTGGATGTGTTTCAGCTTGACAGTCGTGCTTTATGCGCATTGTAAACTAGATTGGGCATGGGTGCATTCTGGCTTTCAATGGCCACACTGTAGACAGTAGTGCATGTTGGTGGAGGTCAAATACATGTATGGTATTTCTACATATTTTCTTTAATCTTTCAATTTTAGAATCAGAACAACAATAATTCTGCCCTGTTAGCATTACAAGCCATTTTCCCTCAGACACCAGTTGAAACTCTTGAAGCAACTTTAGACAGTAACCTGAATATTGACTTTGCTATTGATGAGCTTTTGTCTAGCTGTGACCAAGATTATGGTAGTACTCCCAGTGCAAGTGAGTAATGGTTCATCTTTCAGAAACATGCATTGAATTCATTTTTCCTTTTCTCAGTTTTTGATACATTCTTTCTTTGTATAAATTCTAACATAAACTCATAATACTGTTTATATGTGAATCATTATTTTTATATACATGTAGGTGTATTTGATGTTACTGGATATTTTAATAGACACTTAACTGGAGACACATTTATGTTGTCAGTCAACAGGGACCACCTTTGGCCTGAAGCATTCAGGTTTTATAAAGGCCAGGTCGATGCCTCCAGGCCACTGCGTGTATGCTTTAATGGGGATTCAGAGGAGATTGGAATAGATGCTTGGGGACCACGGAGAGAGTTTCTCCAATTGCTCATGAACAGCCTTGCATCAACAGCCACTGGTTTCTTTGAGGGATCGAAACCAAGCTTATTACCTGTGATGAAAGGCCCTGCACTAAGACTTGGGCATTTTCGCATTGTTGGTACAATTATTGCACATTCAATAATAAATGGAGGAATTGGTAAGTGAATACGTACACTCATCATCATTTGTTGCCTTTTCATCATCACATGCTCAGTGTTCGCATGGCTGTAGTTTATTTGAACTATCACTACCAGTACATGTACGTATACATCATCTTGAAAGATAATAGGGAGTTTCTAAAGTAACTCACTTATTTTTAAAGGTTTGTACCAATACAACAAGGGGAGTAAAAACAGCTGGTATCTGCAAATTCCTAGAGATATCTACAACAGCATTATCTAACTAATTTAGTGTTTGCTGTTTTGTTTTTTTCAGGGTTTCCTTGTCTTGCTCGTCCGATATTCGAGTACATAGTTACTCAAAATGCTGAAACCAGCCTGTTGTATTGCCAACCTGATTTGGTTCCTGATAGAGAGGCAAAAAATCTAATTGAAGAGGTACATACACATGCATACATATACATACATAAACATATATGTACATATAATTATACTCATATGGGGGTGTTGGTGGCATGTGGCACAGTGATCTATCTATCTACCTACGGTACCTACCTACCTATATAAAACATTATTAAAAATGGTAAAAAAATGGTAAAAAATAAATAAATAATGGTGAAAAATAAAAATGGTAAAAAATAATAAAAATATTATTTTTTATTTATTATTATTATTTATTATTTACCATTTTTAATAAAGTTTTATCTTGCTCTACATTTGTTTGAAGATCAAGTGATTATTATTAAATTTGTATATATATATATATGTATATATATATATATATATATATATATATAAATATACATGTATATATTTAGTTTAAATACACAGGTGATTATAGAAAATCGTGCGCGCTGATTGGTTGAGCTACTTCGGATTAATTCTCGATAATCACCTAGTGTTTATTCAAAATGGCTGCCAGTCAATTTGTCAATGCCAGACAAGGAAATTAACAATTTTACAGAGAAATGCTGCCCCTAAAGGTACAAAAATGTGTATTTATACTAAAACAATCATTTGTCTCAGGCTCAGTGAATATCGGTGAATAATAACCTTGACTTCGTCTTGGTTATTATACACCGATATTCACCTTGCCTTCAGCGAATAATTGTTAATTATATATATATATATATATATATATATATATATATATATATATCCCCTCAGCCTTCGGCTTTGGTAGATAATTCAGACTTCAGTTTCTATGTGCATGGAAATACTTACTAATACTGTACTAATGTTTGTAATTATTTCAAAATTGTTCATTCTAATACTTACTGTTTGAAATTTCAAGATTTCAGCCACTGATGAATCAGACTTCTGCACACTTGCAAATCGACCAGATATCCTTGATTACATCTTTAAAGCAGGTCTGTATTCAGTACTGTAGTGTACATAGTCGACTTTGCATCCTCTCAAATTTCTTGGTAGGTACATAAAGACACAGCTCCTGAGCTTTGTTGCTTTTAAAAACAATAGTATTTAAAAAAGCAACGACTTTTTTAAAAACACGTTTTGTTTCTTTGTTATTCTAGCCTTTGTCAATATCAAAGCCTACTACCTTAGCCAAAAAAATATATTTTATATATGTAAATAATAAACTATTCACCAACCGTTTGACTCCAAGAAGTCTACCTTTGAATAGAAAAATGATGTATATCACTAGAGCTCTAGAGTAAGAAACTCTGGCATTGTCACAACTGTCATATTGTTTTCTGTGCTTTTAGGCTGGACTAATTCCATTCTATTTAATGAGAAAGAGCAGCTCATTGCTACACTACTCCTGTATGAAATCATTTGGAAACGAGAGGCGTCAATAAACCAGCTTATCCAAGGCCTTACATTGCTGAATGTACTTGAGGTTGTGTGTAAATATCCAAATCAATTTCTGAACAAATTTGTGCATTCAGATGTCTTGCTAACAGGTGACGAATTATTGAAATATCTCGTGTTTGTCGAGCCCTCTAACAGTGCAGAAGAGAGAGCAAAGGTTTTTTTTCTAAGGTACATAGCAGAAGATGTTACTGTCGCCTGTGGTGAAGGTAAGATTCAATACTACATCTTTAACCTTTTTATTTTGTTGTACAAAGGGTATATACAGTAAATTTGTAATCTTCAATGATTGGTTAGAACACCAGACTGGGGCTGGTTGTTCAAGAGACAATTAACTTAATACTGGATTAGTGAACAAGTGTTGAACAATTTTTTTTGCATCAGCGTAAGGAGTCAGCAATTTGACTTCTTCTATGAATTGATAAAGGCTTTATTTCTCTGGCAGTTGAGGGTCAGCCTTTTTAGGAGGGCTGACCCTCGTACATATCACCCCCACCCCCTTTGAGGACCATCAGATTACAAAACTAATCGGGGTTGTGGTAACCCCCCCCAAAAAAAAATCTACTGTAGTAAACCCTCATGTCCAAAAGTAAAAATTGAACATCCGAAAAGAAAAGAAAAAAATCAAGCAAGTGTTCTGCAACGACCTTGAGTCTTGACGGTCATCTTTGTCATGAGAATGTTCTCATTTGCCAAGTGTAAAACCAGTCAAAAATTCTCAATTCAAACTTTAAGGTCTTCGATTTCAAAGATGCCATGCAGTGGTGCAGTTTGCTACAGGACAGCAGCACCTCAACGATTGCCTTCCTAACAAGATTTCAGTTGGCTACTCAGAAGATGCCACTGCAAATTTCCCCTCGGCCAGTACTTGCACTTTGAAGCTGTTCCTGCCAACCAAGCAAGATACAGTGGAAGCATTTACTATTGATATGGACAAAGCTTTTGAGTGTGAGGCATTTGGCTTCCAGTGCTACTAAAACAATTTCTTTAATCTTTACATTTTTGGGGGTTTTGTTGTTTGTAACAGACTGTGTGTTTTTTATGATGCATGTTTATTGCTTTCATATATTTATATTTGTTTGTCTCTACTGGCTACAGTAGATATGCACAGGGCCTACAATAATTTGTTGTCAAATTTTGTTGTTACTGTAACATGTAACAGGAACAATACTAATAGTATAAAAAAAACCAGGCAGTCACATATTCATTACCACAACTTTGTGCAAATATATTTTGCTTTGTTTAGATACTTTAATATAGATACATTATATCAACGTCTTGTATCATAAAGTAAAAATTTAAAGAGTTAGTTACTGTATATCAAAAATCAATAGTATAAGAGACAACAATATTTATCTATTGTTCAAGTGAACTGTACAGTATGTACATCATTAACTATTCTATGGTTTTACAAAGTATCATTAAGAGAGTACAAAGGTCACTCTAAGTATTTTGTGAGCTTACTGATCATGTTGTCTTCAAATACAGTTAGTATTAGGTATGCAATTATAACAACAAATTATGTCTAGTTTTTGCAATAACTTTGCTTTTTCACTGTCAGTTGACAAATTTGTTTCACTCAACATGGAGGCAAAAAAGTGTGTTCGATCATGTTAAATGTTATTCATTCCTGTGAAAACATATCACATTTGTCTCTTACGGGTTGAGGCTAAAAATGTCACCAGATTTGGTTTTAAGTGTGCGCGTATATAACATGATAATATATAAAAAAGTTTATTTCAAGGAACTCTCAATATGATAAAGTAACACTTCATACAGTTTTCCCACAGTGTGAGGAACATGTAATTATATTACTGTATAAGGTGTTACTTTATCATTTTAAACGTTCCTCCAAATAACACAAACTTAATTTTCATTTATTAATATTAATGCTTTAAACCAAAGTTGCATCTTGTACTGTACTGTACTGTACTGTACTGTACTGTACTGTACTGTACTGTACTTGCCATTGCATGCACAGGCTACTTTTGTATCTGCATAAAAATGTATTTAACTTCTGTACCACCTACAATAGTGCAATTATTTTTACGGTGATGCAAGTTTTGAAAAACAAGTTTCAGGCTGCATCAAAACCCATGTCTGATTGTCTGGGACAAGTATAAATTTGATTTGATAAGTGTCTCAAAAACACCGTTGATGGTATTTTTTGTTACAAGCAGGCAACCATGACAAATCGTATCAGATAGTGTATATGTTGAAGGTGAGGGTTGTTGGCAGCCATAATTATTGATTTATATACTAAAATTTAGAGCTTACAGAGATATTTAGAGATATCTGTGAAGTGCTGCCTATTTACGATTGTGTTTTATTTAAATTACAAACCAATCAGCACACCTCTAGTTTTGCTTAACCTAATTCGCATAACTCAAAATCACAAACAAACAAGAAATATGCAAATACACCTAAATACAATACTTTGAAAAACGGCCACAAAAAGGTAAGCTTGCCAAGAACCAGAAATTTATTAGACCTGGTAGCTACAGCAAAGTCTCGTATTTGTATATTACGTTGTTTTATTTTGGTAATTTGTCGATACTGCATGCATGTATCGATGGTTACAAAGCTGAGCTTTTGTACTACAGTACAGTGTTGTTCATAATATCCTTAGACATTTAACAAGAAGTTTTCAGATTGTTGAGGCTGTTCTTCCAAGTATTTATTATATTTAGGTGAATTTGCACCATGTTTCTTGTTTGTTTATAATTGTGAGTTATGTGAATTAGAATAATCAGAACTTCAAGCACATTGACTGGATAGCATTCTGAATTTGCAATTCAAATAATACACAAACATCAATAGGCATCGCTGCACAGATATCACATCCATCACATTGTGCTTTCAAAAAGCTCGAAATTTTAGTATATCAATCAATAATTTTGACTGCCAACACCTCTCACCTTCAATGTGCCTGCTTGTAACAAAAAATGCCATCAAAAGTAATATTTTGAAGTCTTGGTCAGCTGTCTAGAACTACAGTACAATGAAAACTGACAAAAAATTCCATGCAAAATTCCATCAGTAATTTTGATGAAACTAAGAATTTTGTTGACCAACAAGATAATCACCTACAAATTTAACAGTTCTTCTATACAGATCTTTACCTTTTTCTGTTGATGCTGCTAGTGGATCAACAAGTTCCCTAAGCTCTGTAAGCTTATCATTAGGTAGTGGTGAAACAGATGGTGACACTTGGACAAAAGGAAGTCCATTCTGGTTGTTTAAAAGCTCCTGGACAGATAGACTTGGATAGGTTGAAGAATGATTAGTTAAATGGTGCAACTCTGTTAGGTGGCGATATGTAAACATGAGCTGGTGAGGTGTTGCTCCTCCTTCTGTAGATATACTATGGGAATTGTGAGCATTGACAAAATCGGAAAGAGTTTTATTTATTCTTGGCAGAAATATATAATGGAGACAAAACTTGTCAGTGAGATTTGTGATATCCAACCTTTCTTCAAATTCAAGCTCTCGGAAAATTTCTGCGTAAAATCTGTTGACTTGAATGTTAACATCCCCATTTAAACGTTCCACTCGCTGATTCCGGACAGAGGTTCCTGCAATAACACTATCAGACCCATGGTGTTCCACCATATTTTGCCAGACCCTAACGTTCTCACCACCATGGTCAGTCCTGACATGCAAGGGTCTACCATACTGCTCAACTGCTCGAAAAAACTTTTGCAACACAACATTAGCCTGGTTATTATCTGATGTCTCCCCAAATGTTATCAATCTGGTAAAACCATCAATGGCAAGGTGCGTCACAAATCCCCATTTAACCAGTTTATGGTTCCCATCCAGGTGTCAAACATAATTTGGGCAAGGCGTCTCATACACTCTGTGGCGAAATGTTCTGGCACTTCGCATTGAAGGCCCCTGAGGATCAACCCTATGGATTGACTCTCTTACCCTTTTTCGCTGTACTCTTAAATTTCTTGCTCGCAGGTGTCCCATTATATTGATTTCACCAGCATTGGGGTGTGTTGCTTTAATATTGGTGATTGCATCATCTAGTTGAGAATTAGTCAAATTGTTAAACCTTGAGGGATAGTCAATATTTGCATCAGCCAACAGTTGGTAAACAGTTGGCCTACTAACTTTAAAATGTGAGGCCATCTGAGCTACTGAAAACCCTAGATCAAACATGTCTTTGACTTCTGGCGCATTTATAACAACTCTTGGCCTTCCTTGCCTGAAAGACAAAGACAAACAGATGTCACATGGTATTTAATACAATGCTGTCAATAGTGGACTTGATTTAATTCATCTATTTAATAGGTACAAAAGTCCTATTACTGTATGTTGTAGGCGTATACTAAATATTCTAGGACTCAATGTGCATTCAGTATTTTATATACTCAGACTGGTGAAAACTAAGCCAAGCTTTTTAATACAAGTTCGCTGTAATTTCAATAGACTTTCATAACACATATAAAACCCAGTTACATAAGCCGTACCTTTCTGATTCCAATCCATCCATCGCACTTGTTAGAAGAATTTTGTCCAATACTGAAGCCCTTTGAATGTTTCGACTTCGATTGTTATTATTCCTGACTGTCCGCGTCCCCCCGTGTTGGCTGTTTCGACCCCAGTCTCTCTCCGTGTCGCCATCTTTTTTTTACATTTGGCGCGCGGCGCGAACAAGCGGGTTACAATGGATTATTTACTAAATAATCTGTTTTATTTAAATAATCCCTGGATTATTTATAAAGGAACCCTGGATTATTTACTAAATAGTTAAACCATCCTAAGATTATTTATAAACAATCCCTGGATTATTTACTAAATAATTAAACAATCCCTGGATTATTTATAAACAATCTCTGGATTATTTAACAAATAATTAAACCATCCCAAGATTATTTATAAACAATCTCTGGATTATTTAACAAATAATCCATGGATTATTTAACCACGATGAATTATTTATTAAATAATCTAGAGATTGTTTAGCTCACATAAATACATTATTTGTAAATAATGAATTATTTGCGTAAATAATGATAAAATTAACACATTTTGGCCGTAAATCATTTTTTTACATTTGGCGCCCCATAGTAAATCAAGGCTGACATCACTTCTGCGGCGACTCAGATCCAAACCAGACGTGTTCAAGCACTATGATGAGGTGATACAAGATCAACTTAACAAGAAAATCATTGAACCTGTACGGACGTTGGGATGGTGCATTATCTTCCTCACTGCGAAGTTATCAGGTTTGACAAGAACACCACAAAGATCCGAGTGGTGTACGATGCCTCAGCTAAAAGAAACGGACCGAGTCTCAATGATTGCCTGTATTCTGGCCCACCACTCACTCCACTCATCTTTGATGTATTGACGAGATTTTGTGCGCATAAAGTAGCCGTTACTGCTGACATAAACTTCAGTGTTCAGATAAAGGGGCTCATTGCCTTAATCTTCAGAACGAAGAGTCTTATTTTGAAGCAAAGGACGGGAAACATATTCACCACTTGAAACATCCAGCAGTTGAGTTTGCATTACATTTACGCGCTTACATTTCAACTGTTTTGCCGACTTTAAAATGTTCAATGGACTACCAAACGACTGATGGGGTGGCAATGTTGCTGCAATATGTCACTTCATATGTTACCAAATGGCAGGACTCCACACACATTGACAGTTTATACTCTTACAAATTGCAAGGACGTCAGCCAGCCATACGCTACCTAATAAGTAATACCCCCGCCGAACCGGAAATGTGGATGTTCATGTCGGCGAAAAAAGTCGCATGGACTTGTAGTCGCACAAAGACATACATTGTTCCAAACAATGACAAAGTCCGTGATGACAAAGTTGCAAACAAGTACTGGCAAAGAGATGCACATCATGTTCATTTAAGTTTAATTGAATGGCTTCGTTTAGTTTAGTTGATCACAACAAAGCCACACCTAAGCCTTATACTCAAGGGTCAACATTAGTTGGAACAAAATCATATTCCATTTTCAATCCGGAATACTTGTTTCAATACACACTATTACATTTACCACACACACGTATTGAAGAAACATACCATCCCAACCACGCGCGCATTCCAGAACGTCTCCACTGGTATGCCCAAGCAATACATCACTTCCCAGATATGGGGAAACACCAACAACTTAAAACGCATCTCAAGACACAAGGACATAAAGAGAGTTATGTGGCCACTATTATTTCATATATGCAAAGTCTTGCGGACTTATTTTATCTTTCACAAATGCAAATAATACATTAATCACAGCTACCAAGTATTGAGACACGTCTCCAAGTTCAATACGAACTTGACACTCAACAAACAGCAGTAAAAGTACATATTAAAAATTCATTAACACAACGAGCAACACATTACGAAAATCAACACATTAACAACCCACCTGACTGTGATGAGGACGATAGTGACAATGACCAGTGCGACGAAGATTCCATGCAGAATGAACGACATGCACATGAACAACACGCGCACATTTCAAGCGTCACTTCTTCCAACGAATGGCCAAAACCTATCTTAATCACCGGTAAACCAGGGTCAGGAAAATCGCACACAATTCTTGCATCGGTTCAAGAGTTAACAGAACACGACGTTAACATCCTGATAGCTAGTCCGACTGGCTTTTTGGCAAGTATTTTCCGAGCCAATGTTCCTGAAGAGGTTACATGCGACACTGTCCATGCCTCCTTTCATATTCCCATCAACCCAGACGAACGACCAAGCACAAACTGGTCTATTTCACGTTTTGACTTGGTCATTATTGATGAGATATCAATGATTTCGGAAACAATCTTTAATCACATTCTCTCGACATTTGACCGTTTGCTTTTCCGGCCAGTACTTGTACTTTGTGGGGATGGTGCGCAGCAACAGCCATTTACTAATTCGGGTGACGGTATTCGATCTGTAAGTAATCCACTTAATAACCGAAACTTCGTCTCCTCCACTTACCATTACAACCTCACTGGGCAACACCGAGTGGGAGATCCCGAGTACCTACAGTTTTTAGATCACGTAAGACACTGGGCACCCAGTCAAAACGTGTTAGATGACCTTCAACAAGGACAAGTTCTTTGTGAAAACGGAGAAGTTACATCGCACGTGATACTTTCTGTATTTCAAAAACATAATGCTATTACTGTGTACTGACCTTCACAAATAGAGCAGCAAACCATATCAACGATCTGGTCGTGAACACACTCACGTGTCACTTACACTTTTACCTAAATGAGGAAAAAAATATGATGCACCTGACATACATGAAAAACGTTAAAGACAACATTATTACTTATTAAAGATACGATTATTAACTTCACTCTTCTCGTAAGAAAGTAAATTGTCATGCTTGCCATACCTGTAACACTCAACTGAAAATTAACAGTCCATTTCCATTTTCCAGATGTACAGACGTCAATCGAAATCAAATCCGTCATCTGTGGCATCACCAGGGGGAACATCTTTTTTTGAACACTTTCCATCTAACTTCTTGAAACCTTATGGATTTGCTAATTCGACACCCAACCACATGACGTTAATGAAACGTATACACCCGAAGAGCTGCGAGTGGCTGAAAAGGCCGAAAATAGCCATGAGTGAGTTTGCCACAACAATGGTAGAAAACGTGGAATTCCTGGCGCAGAGCAGCAATCCCCTCCTCAGGCAGTCGAAGATCTCGAACCTCAAAAATGAAATGCAGCCATTCCTAATCAGTCTGACAGAATTAAACACCAAATCTGCAAATCCAAATCCAACACGTCATGATATACGTACCGTGTTGGAAACCCTCTTTAATCCTTCGACGACGATCCATAACACCATGGAGGAGATGTTCGAAATCGGTGGGTCAATGTTCATAATGGGCATACAGTACATGATGGCCCGTGACCTCTCGAGTAATCCAGAAGAGTACTCCGATAAACTGGTTGCGGCAGACCCTGACTCTACAGAATTTAAAAGAGGAAGGGACATCAGAGCACTAACGCAATATTTAAACGTAACATGCACAAACGACCCGGTCCATCACAGACCACGCAACGCACCAGAAGAAACCTCGACGAATTACGGAGCTCATACGAACAACCGAAACAAACTGCAACACGCACAACACAAATGAACTAGGACAGTGACACTTCTGACGAGGAGACTTTTGACAGTGACAGCTCCGACAGTACTGCGCCAGACACCAACAAAGAAACGCCAGTAACAACAACAGTACAACCATGTACGTCAAGCGCACCAACACCAACATCCACGGACACAATTACAAACAAACGTAAAAGCACAAAGGAAGGAAAAACGGAAGATACAACGAAATCTGACGAAACGCCAACGGTATCGGAAACACTCACAACTACTGCACAAAACAAAAGACGCAAACGACATGTAGAGACGACAGGAGATACATCGAAATCTGACGTAACGGAAACAGTCACAACTGTACAGAACAAAAGACGCAAACTATGGAGTCCGATCGCCGCCAAAATTCATTCAGATAATGATTACACTTTTAACATTGAACATTACATATTCCACACATCTTTGTATTTCCAACATTATACTTTTCGTATTCAACATGCAACGTTTTTCAATTCAACATGCAACTTTTCAACATGCAACTTTTCAACATGCAACTTTTCAATATGCAACTTTTCAACATGCAACTTTTCAACATGCAACTTTTCAACATTAAACTTTTCAACATTAAACTTTTCAACATTCAACCTTTCAACATGCAACTTTTCAACATGCAACTTTTCAACATTGAACTTTTCAAAAGCAGTCAACGAAGATATGAAAACACCGCTGACCGCTTCTCCGAATCAGATTCGCGAGTCGACGACTGAATGCGAATCAATTCCGAACCAAACGCATGGTGTTCACTTCGGGGAAGATGGCGGATGGTCTTGGAAATTCTGTGAAATATCTGAATCTTGATCTGCAGACAGACTAGTTACAGTATAACCCTGTTTATCAAAAAATGAGTTTGAAAAATTTTCTTTTCTTACCAGCTGCTCCAACTCCCAGTCCCTTGGCTCAACAGACTGGTGAACCAGATGCACAGCCAACATCCAGCACTTTACCTTTGGGCCAAGGGAGAACCTTGACACCACCAGCCAATGTGAATAGCAATGTGAGAAACCCTGCAGTCATTTCATCAGTTGTTGCAGAACACAAAAAGCTCTTTACTCCAAATTACAACAAGAGACGTAATAACACCAGAAATGGGAAAAGAGTTAAAACCACCACTTTAAAGTTTGTTTGTTTGGCATCCACAAGACATGAACTTCCTGCCACCTCTGTAAAGGATCGCACAGCTCTCTGTAATGCGGGACTTAGAAGAAGGAACTGATCATTTTCACAAAAAAATTGTTGAAAAATATCCCAAACTCAGTGAAGCGGGAGGTTACGAGTTGATGCTGCACCAGCATGGAAAAGATGCAGGATTTCACACTATGAAGCCACCGTACACACCAAACAGGTTAAAGGAAATGTGTGGACAAGCAAAGATTTATATTAGACCACTACAAAATAATCTTCCCTTGGACATCATTAGTATTTACCAGTGTGAAGGTATCACCACATTCATCCTCGGATTCATCACCAGATTCATCACCAGATTCATCACCAGATTCATCACCACATTCGCAAAGCAAATATTTCACCTTCAATAATTACTTCAATAATGAACCGATCGGCACACACGATACACCAAATTAAAGCTTATTATTCTATCTTTCTGGCCCAAGATTAACGGCGTTTGTTTCAACAATTTATAGAGGAGAAAAATAACGATTTACTAGAAAGTACTCGCTCTTCGGTCTTGGGGGAAAAATTTCGATGCCTTCTATAACTTTTAACTGACATTGCTCTATATCAAAATGAAGCTCTTTCTATCCTCTTGCTGGCCCAAGGAAAATTAGAAGTGGCCCATATCTGGTTCAAGAGTTATTCGCATTTAAAGCGAGACGCCCAAACTGTCAATTTCCGCGCACCGGAAATACAAATCTTTATTAAGTGTAGTTGCCGATATAGCCCTTGGGGGGGGGGGGGGGATTTCGATGGCTTCTGTTATTTTTAGCTGGCTTTCCTATATATCAAAATGAAGCTCATTCTATCGTCTTGCTGGCCCAAGAAAAATTAGAAGTGGCCCAGGTCTGGTTCAAGAGTTATTCGCTTTTAAAGCGAGACGCCCATATTGTTAATTACACAGCGCGCTAAAAATAGAACACTTTATTATTAAATTCGTCGGGATGGTCTTGGGGGGAAAATTTCGATGGCTTCTTTAAATTTTAACCGGCTTTCCCATAAATCAAATTAAAGCTCATTCTATCTTCTTGCTGGCCCAAGAAAAATTAGTAGTGGCCCAGATCTGGTTAAAGAGTTATTAGCTTTTAAAGCGGGACGCCCGAACCGCTGATCACACAGCGAGCTGAAATAGAACACTTTGTTATTAAATTCGTTGGGGTGTTTTTTTTTGGAAAATTTCGATGCCTTCTATAACTTTTAACTGACTTTGCTCTATATCAAAATGAAGCTCTTTCTATCCTCTTGCTGGCCCAAGGAAAATTAGAAGTGGCCCATAGCTGGTTCAAGAGTTGTTCGCTATTACATCGCGCCGGAAGTAGAAATCTTTATTAAGGTGGCTCCATACAGTTTCTTGAAAAATGGAAAATACAAGTTTGAGAGTCCAAAACACGTGATTAAGCAATTCGAAAAAGAATAAAACTAAATGTTATGCATAGTTAAACAGTCTGACAATCAAAAACTGCTACCAAATAAATTGCAACAGTTGTTGCTATGGCAACAATGACGTTCCAAAATGGCTGCCAATTACCCTTCAAACTAATTTAATTCGGAAAAAACTTTGGTGACCCCCAATTTTTTTTCCCATTAAAATTATCCTTGACATATGAGTTCCGGCAGGCTGTAATTGACAGTTTGGGCTTCTCGCTTTAAACGCGAATAACTCTTGAACCAGATCTGGGCCACTTCTAATTTTTCATTTTGATATATAAGAAAGCCAGTTAAAATTAAAAGAAGGCATCGAAATTTTTCCCCCAAGTGAATGTGGTGATACCTTCACAGTTTCGGCGTTTGCGAAATAACTCTTGAACCAGATCTGGGCCACTTCTGACTTTTATTGGGCCAGCAAGACGATATAATGAGCTTCAATTTGATATATAGGAAACCCGTTTAAAATTTAAAGAAGCCATCGAAATTTTCCCCCCAAGACCATCCGGACGAATTTAATAATAACGTGTTCTATTTTTAGCGCGCTGTGTAATTAACAATATGGGCGTCTCGCTTTAAAAGCGAATAACTCTTGAACCAGATCTGGGCCACTTCTAATTTTTCTTGGGCCGGCAGGAGGATAGAATGAGCTTCATTTTGATATATAGGAAAGCCGGTTAAAATTAGAATAAGCCATCGAAATTTTCCCCCCAAGTGAATGTGGTGATACCTTCACAGTTTCGGCGTTTGCGAATAACTCTTGAACCAGATCTGGGCCACTTCTAATTTTTCTTGGGCCAGCAAGAAGATAGAATGAGCTTCATTTTGATATATAGGAAAGCCGGTTACAAAAAACAGAAGCCATCGAAATTTCCCCCCCCAAGGACTAAGTCGGCAACTACTGTACAGTTAATAAAGAATTCTATTTCCGGCGCGCTGTAATTGATAGTTTGGGCATCTCGTTTTAAAAGCGAATAACTCTTGAACCAGATCTGGGCCACTTCTATTTTTTCTTGGGCCAGCAAGAAGATAGAATGAGCATCATTTTGATAGATATGAAAGCCGGTTAAAATTAAAAGAAGCAATTTTCCCCCCAAAGAGTCATGTCGGCTACAAGTGAATTTGGCTCGCTGAAATATATCTTGAACCAGATCTGGGCCACTTCTAGTTTTTCTTGGGCCAGCGAGACGATAGAATGAGCTTCATTTTCATGTATAGCAAGGGCATTAAAAAGTAAGGGAAGCCATCGGATTTTTTCCCCCAAAGCCGTCCCGGCGAATTTTCTCTATTTGTTTACCTAAAAAGTGGATACTTTATATTAAATCGTTATTTTTTTCCTCAACAAATTGTTCAAACGAACGCCATTAGTCTTGGGCCAGAAAGATAGAATAATAAGCTTTAATTTGGTGTATCGTGTGTGCCGATCGGTTGATTATTGAGGGAATTATTTAAGGTGAAATATTTGCTTTGCGAATCCGAGGCTGAATCCGAGGCTGAATCCGAGGCCGAATCCGAGACCGAATGTGAGGCTACCTTCACACTGGTGTGTCTATCAACACCATGTTGGCAATCCAACACCATCATGTCGAGTATCATGAAGGGTACTCCGCCAAATTTGAGGCCAGCATTGATGGTCTTTGTGTCTTCTCAGTGGGTGTAGATAAAAGGCGGACGGCGGACGACTACTTTCAAATAATAAAGTAATTTACTAATATAATAATATAAAATAATAATATTAATAATAACAATAATAATAACAATAATAATAACAATAATGGAAATTTTATTGAAATACTTTATATATATATACAATTATAAATCTCACTAATTAAGGTAATTTATAATTGACTACTTGAACCTATTTATTGTTTACAACTATATAGAAAAATATGAATTTAAACTGTATCTTCAAATGTTCATTAAGTCTGGATTTGTTCAATCCTTGTTTCTACAACAAAATATATAGTATGTTGTTCTAATGGCGATAGACATTATTTTCTTAATACAAAAATTTTGGTGTTTTTTATCAAGACCTAGATCGTTTAACATCTCCAAAAAGGTACGAAATTCATTTGAGAAAACACCTAAGGAACTGATTGATAAATTTACAAATTTGACAGTTTTAAAATGTTCCTTTTGCTGTGTAATTACATCCCTGTATCTTGCTCTTTTCCGATCAACGTTAGTTTGGAGATTAGATTCATATCTAATAATAATAATAATAATTTTTTTAATTTAAATAATAATAATACTTTATTCACTAAAAAACTCAGATACATCTGCAAAATAATATAAATAGTAAATAACACTATAATTTACAAATAATTATACTAAAGACACATCTAAAAAATTAAAAAGGAAATTCTATTAACAAAATTTCCTCATAAGAAAAAATAAGAAAAAATTCATCGTCCATAAAAAATTACAATTTTGCTAATCGACCTTCTATAAAACCTAGTTCAATGTTGGCATCTGGCATGCGATGTGGCGTGGAGCATCTACTACCCCTTATCGCCTTCACCGCACATCTAATAAAGGCAAATGACAATATGCATCGCATCCATGTTAAGGTAGTGTATTTTGATTTGCGCTCTAGTGCTAGCATTTCCGCTATACGTTTATATGCTACTGTGGTTTCTTTCGCAAGTCCACCAGTAGTTGAAAATACTAAAGGCGTAAATGACGCGTGTTCGACCTCTCTAATTCGGTCTCCATACTCTCTCTTCTTTCCCAATTCATGTTGTCTGTGCAGTGCTGGAATACTTGTGTTTCGGTAGCTAGGTGCGTTGGGATGGAACACCCTTACATCAAAAAATGCATCCTGCTGCTTACTCCAAAAACCTTTAGCACGTATATCTGCTCTAGCATCATCTCTCTTATTGGCTGTCCTTGGTAGAATGGTCTCGCCAGTAAGTGGTTGAAGTTGTGGCTCTTTTTCCACGTCGGAACAAATTTCATTAAGCCAGTCGGTCGTTATATCTCCTATCTCATTATGCCTAACAATTGGTAATCCTCCAACAGGGCATATCATGGCATGATCAGCTTTAAAACTTCCCCCACATTTACAATGAAGAGGTACATTTTTTCAGTTGCCAACCATATCTAACACTGATCGCATCCCGAAACTCCCCTTCATTCAGGTCGTATCCTTGATCTTGCAGTGGCAATGCTGACAACCATGAAGAGGCTCCTTTTTCACAGGCTAGATCCATCATTCTTTGCTTAGATTGCGGCAAACTCTCTCTGACTTGCATAGCTGAATTCTCGATTTCTTGCAGTTTTTGTTTACGCAGATCGTTTTTTATGGATTGAAGTTGTGGTTTCGTGAACGATTCCCGTTGGTCTACAATCCTCTCTTTTAAGGGCTCACTGATCTTTTGCGAGGAGTTGAATTCAGCATTTGCCATGGTGGTTGTGCTGATTATATTGAGACCCCCATATCGAAGCGGTAAGGAGAGAAGAGTTCTTTCTTCTTCTGAGCATTGTCCTCTGCCTGTTAGTGCAGGAATAAAAGTTTGATTGATTACATCTTCCAGAGGTTGAAATAAAGCGTTTATATCCCTATTTGTCTGCATTATATATCTCCACTTTCCAACAATCCCGTGAGAAAAAGCTGCATACGCTGCTTGAGGGGGTATATGTCAGCAATTTTGGAAAGTGTGTCAATCTCTTCTACGAAGCTCTCCACTTTATCAGCTACAAACCCTTTACCAAACTTGGTTGTACCAACAGTGGAACCAAGAAGGCCATTGACCTTCTGTCGTTAACACGATTCCTGTTCCTTCAAATATGTTTCTGGGTTCTTCTACAAACCCTGGTTTCACGACTAGGTGCGTTTTACTTGGGTTGGGAAAGTAGCCTATTTGCGGTCCTACGGTTGTTAGACAAGAC
This sequence comes from Paragorgia papillata, assembly GCA_035771165.1. NCBI lineage: Eukaryota > Metazoa > Cnidaria > Anthozoa > Scleralcyonacea > Coralliidae > Paragorgia > Paragorgia papillata. The sequence continues at coordinate 936,409 of JAWNZC010000468.1, read as the reverse complement.
CACCATCTCCTTACCACCTTGACTTTTCCTGCCGCTATGGAGTCATCGGCGAACCATACTTGTTTTACGTTGGGCTCATTTAATCTTAGCTTCTGAATTAAGGGTGAGATGGCTAGTGCGTACATAGCCATCGCAAGTGGATCGCCCTGGGTAATTCCTTCCGTTGATTGTATCTCTTCTCCTCCTGTAACAAATAGTCTAATTGGTTTCTGATAGGTATTACTTTGCACTGTTGATATCGCAGGACATATGACTTTAATATGGTGCAAAGCCGCTTGTCTATTGATGGTGTTAAAAGCATTTTTGGCATCCACCAACAGAATTACTTCTGTTTCTTGTAATGATTGAATCTCTTTCATAGCATGAATTGCTGCTTCACATCCAGCCTCATGTCCTGCACATGCCTGAAGTGGTCCCGCTGCCGCCTGGATGTCATTTCCTATTACGCCAAGAATCGATTTTGCAACTATACGCCTTGGGACTTCACCAATCCCAATCGGACGTATTCCAGGGTTCTTATCCAGCGGAATTGAACGACACGCCACAAAGGCCGGTATACCTTCAGGATGAACAACCGAAGTGCACAAGCGTCGTGCAACCCCAGCCAGGGCATTACAAAGATCCACCGATGCCCTTGAATGAAGAGCAGAATCTTCTCCATGCATTTTTATTCAATTCAAGGAATATTTTATTCAATTCAAGGAATATTTTTTTCAATTCAAGAACTTTTTATTCAATTCAAGAACTTTTTATTCAATTCAAGAACTTTTTATTCAATTCAAGGAATATTTTATTCAATTCAAGAACTTTTTATTCAATTCAAGGAATATTTTATTCAATTCAAGGAATATTTTATTCAATTCAAGAAATTTTTATTCAATTCAAGAACTTTTTAATCAATTCAAGACTTTTTTATTCAATTCAAGAACTTTTTATTCAATTCAAGGAATATTTTATTCAATTCAAGAACTTTTTATTCAATTCAAGAACTTTTTATTCAATTCAAGAACTTTTTATTCAATTCAAGGAATATTTTATTCAATTCAAGGAATATTTTTTTCAATTCAAGAACTTTTTATTCAATTCAAGAACTTTTTATTCAATTCAAGAACTTTTTATTCAATTCAAGAACTTTTTATTCAATTCAAGACATTTTCGTTCCAGAGCCATTTGATTTGCCCGCGCGGCCGGGCATATTTGGCTCTGGGAACGAGATTGGCCAATATCTTCCATGTTGAATGTTGATTACTGTCCACCATAGCTTTCTTCATAGTACAATAGCAGCAGCGTTTGCTCCGTTTCGTTTTGTTGGTAAATGAGTATCAGTTCTAGCGTTCCCAACTCCGAAGAAGAATTGTCAAATTTTCTTTTGTCGATATTGGATAGGGCTGAGAATATGTATCCCATCTTGAAAATGTTGGTGATACAAATGCTATGCAGATGTCAATAGTTGTTGTTGATCGAGCTGTAAGCTTTTTGAGATCTCTGTCTGTAATAGAAAGCGACGATCAACAACAATGGGCTTCCCTTTCGAATGCGTTTTCTGATGTCTTGGTTTGTCTACAACAACATCTTCTGGAATTCTCCACAAGGCCAACAACTACTGCCCAAGGACAATGTACTGCTGATTGTACAGGCGGACCTGGGTGACCATTGTTCAAAATTTCTATGGAAATGTTAGAAGATCTTCGAGGATTTGGATTTTCCTGGAGAAAAATAGCAAAGCTGTTAGGCGTATCCAGATGGACTGTGCACAGGAGAGTTAAAGAATTTGGTCTGAAATCCTTGAGCGAGTTTAGCTTGATGTCTGACGATGAGCTAGATGCAATCATTTCAGATTACATGAATCGGCATGGAAACACTACAGGACAAGCGTATATGACAGGCTATTTACGCTCATTTGGCTTACGAGTACAAAGAAGCAGAGTTCGTGAGAGCATTTCAAGGCTTGACCCAGTGAACTCAGCACTGCGATGGGGTGTGGTTGTGACACGAAGGAAATACCATGTGCCTTGGCCCAATTCGTTGTGGCACATAGGTGGACATCATTCCCTAATACGTTAGGAAATTGTTGTTCATGGCTGCATTGATGGGTACTCCAGGAGAATAATATTTCTGGAATGCAGCTCAAATAATTTATCCCAGACAGTTCTGTCACTATTTTTAAATGCCATTGAGAGAGATCGGGGACTGTGGCCTTCTCGGATCCGGGTAGACAGAGGCGTGGGAAACGTAATGGTGTGCGACGCTATGGTGGAAGCAAGAGGAGAAAACAGAGGTAGCTTTATTGCTGGATCATCAACGCACAACCAAAGGATCGAGCGACTTTGGAGGGAGGTGTTCCGCTGCGTTCTTCATATCTTTTATTATGTGTTTTATGCCATGGAGGATTCAGGCATTCTTAACCTCGAAAACTCCATCCATATGTTTATGCTACACCATGTTTTTTTACCAAGGATAAGCGAAGCCCTCCACGAATATATGGAAGCTTTCAATAATCATGGCATTCACACAGCGAACAATTGGTCCCCCTACCAAATGTGGGTAAATGGGATGATGAACGAAGCTAATCCTTTACCACAAGAAGAACTAGATGAAACCCCTGATGATTTAGATTATTATGGTTATGATCCTGAAGGTCCATCTCATCTCCCTTTGAAGAATCTGAAAATAATGTAGTTGTGCCACCTATTAATGTTGCCCATGCAAGCCAATTCATACTCCAACTTCAAGAGACTGTAGATCCCTTGGCACTATCAACAGAGATGGGAATGGACATTTATATTGAAGCCCTGCAAATTGTACACAACATAATTGCTGCCCCAAGAAACATAAACAGAACATCGCCAGTTTGAATCCTATTTTATAGTAGAATATCTGTTAAAGTGTGTAAGTTAACAGAAACTCAATCACACATTTTTTGACACACACATAACACTTGTGTTCCTCTGAACAAGATTTCAAAAATCTTAAAGCATTACAATGGCAATTTAGGCTTTGATTAAAGTTTGCTACTGTACCGCCAAGTACCGGTTTAGAATGCTATACATGTGTCTGAGACTTAATCCCAACTGTATTTTGAAGTAGTTCACATGGATAGTAACACAAGAAATATACAAAGAGAAAACACATACGCCCTCTATTGGATAAATTATTTTAATTAAGTTAATTAACACAATAGAATTCCCCCAAATTAGAGCGAAAATTGCCATACAGTATAATGCAAAGTACAATTACAGTCGTGCCAATAGAAGCATTCCGAAAAAAGTTGAATTCATTTCCTAACTTCAACCAGTTCATTTGATGAGTTCCTCGGAATTGTCGAGAACTTCCTCGAAATGTTGACTACTTCAGTACTTCCTGTTAAACTGCTAACTTCCTGTTAAATTAACCAATCACGTTGTGATTAGTAATTACCTAACCAATAGGATGAATGCAGGAAGTTTGAAGTTGTTTGAATTAGCATTTCTGAACGAACTTCGTCAATAATTTGAGGAACTCATGAAATGAACTGGTCGAAGTTGGGAAATGAATTCCTCAACTTTTTTCGGAACGCTTCTATTGGCATGACTGTAAACAACAATGCACAGGATGACAATTCTATTGTCACTTTTTTTTTAAATGTTAACATTCAACAAATTGCTGTTGGCTATTAAATAAAAGCCTATTTAGTATTATTAAAAATGTAAAGTCCTTTGTAACAATGGAAACAGATTCAAATGTGCTAATTTGTAAACAGTTGTCATGCATAAGACTACTTACTGTATATAACAATTAATATATATATATATATATATAACTGTAACTATAACTATAATATCAAAGTGACACAATATAGTGAACTGCACTCCACTAAACTTCATCTATGGCCAAAATATGCATTCACAAATGCAAGATCATATAGGCTAAATAAATCTTGATTACCAGGAAGAGGTACATCAATTGATGGTCTTGGCAGTTGCAGGCAACATGAACATGTGTTTGCTGTTGGAAGGAAAGAGTAAAGCACTTCGTAAAATTTCAAAGATGGTTCTGTTCCAAAACCTAATACAGGCTCCTCGTCAGCTCCAGTGGAAAACTGTAAAATACTTGCTAAAGTAAGGCCAGCCCTTCGCCCACCTACAAAATAACATAGTCCAATCAATCTACTGTACACCGTGTACAGTTTTAAACGTCAAACAAATGGCAATGTAATGTTTCTTGCCCCTATCCATATTTTGAGTGCAACTTGCCAAAATTTTGTCTAAAAAATGTGGTGCTTTGTGTGACTGCATCATTGAATGATTTGACTGACGACTGGGCTGTTAATGATCAAGAAAATATTTGACATAAATATCGAAGGAGATGAGCAACATTAATTTTTAAGTTAAACTTAAAAAACTTAATGAATTTAATTAGCGTACTTGCTATTTCTCTAAGATATTTTTGGAAAGCAGCATATACAGCATTTTCGTGTTTCCGGTCGTTCGAACCTTCTTCACTGAATTCTGGTTTCAACAGCTGTACCAGACATTTAACTGTTAGACTGTTTGAACAAGGTCTGAGCAAGTGTAGGAACAGGGGCATCTGAGATCCAATCTGAGAAAGTTAAATGAAATAATCAATGACATACCGTAATTTCCCTATTAAGCCCCTATGGCCATAGGGCTTATTTTTCAGTTGGGATGATAGCCACTTTTCTGACTGAGTTTATCAATTAGATAAACAATGGCCTCCCTATATGGCTTTACAATACCATAATTATATATATTACCTGATATATTCCTAGTTTCTGAAGTCCCAACCTCAAATGATCCAGGCAAGACTTTGGTTCAGTTGTATCTTCCAAAATGACAGCAAATACCTCTTTCAGGATATCCTCACTTAAAAATCTTGGCATCTTCCCATCTTGAAGGATGCTTAACCCTGCCAATGAAATATGTTGAAATAACCTAAATATTCACAACAAAGTTGGAAATCATACTATTGCTATAGAGCGTTTTCATCTGATGTCACGGCGGCCATATTGGTGTACCAAAACAATGAAATGGTGGCCATATTGGTGTACTGTATGGGAATTAGCTCTTTCTTATTCAAATATTTCGTATTGTTTCACCACCCCCATGGGGCCACCGATCACCTGAGTGAAAACGCTCTATAGAGTGATGTCTACAGGGCACGAGATGGAGCACTCATTAATTCGTCAAATACCACAAAAGATTCAAAATCAAAAAGCTGGTTGTGACGTCAGCTGGTTGGCACTGACTTGGAACCATATACAATATGTGAAGATTTTACACCAAGGAAATATCAACTATTACTACTATATATTGGTTTATTTTATATATTGGTTTATTTCTACTATATATTGGTTTATTTTTAATAAAAGAAATACATTTTGTGCTGGAAACAATTTTTATTGGCTGTAAATGGCACAAAATTTTCATTTTGTCGGCTATATGTGTTTTTTCTTTTTACATCAATTAGCTGGTGGCCGGCCGTTATTTTGTGCCCTGTACGTAACATTGTTATTAGCAAACAAAATTGTTTCAGAAAAATAACACATTTTTAGTTCCAGAATAGAATGCCATTACCTAAAACTATCCCAACTGTGTCATATTCCTCAGCCATGTGGTTTCTAAGACCCTTCTCAAAATATTTGCCATATATTTCTCTCAGAATCAGAGAGAAAAACGCCTTCCGGGGTCCTCCATAATCTTCAGCTTCCTAATTTAAAATAAATATAACATTGGGATTTGAAATGAAAATATTAATACTGTATAGTAGCTGTATTGGTACAGTTCATGTTCTAATACGGAAACAGAGTAGATTAATCTTGTACATTTGGCCATCATTTTGTGAATTGACAAACACAGCTACATGTACAGTATGGTTTAACCGGGTGACCAGAGGTTGAATTTGATGGTGGCCGATTGCACCTGAGCATATTTTAACTTGACATTTGACAAACAATATGCAACGACATTTAACATGGGCTACAGTAATTATCCAAACAACATTTTGCCGTAGTAACATTGTAGTAGTAACATTGTCTAAATTTGAGTATGTTTATAGGCTTAAAACATTTAGGGCATAACATTCACACTCTGGTATTTGAACCAGTCCAGCACATATTTTGGCCAGCTGTTCACCACATACATGTCATGTATACAGTCATGTAAGCAATAAAAAAAAATATATATAACTACTCTTTCAATTGAAACATAAGTATGCAATAAAAAACTATAACACAATAATAATTTTCTTACCTCTCCATAAAATTGAACCTCTAATGTCATGCGTAAATCCTTAAGTGTCTTTATTTCATCAAATGATGTTTCCAAAATGTTTTGTCGATCCACCAAAATAAAATTTGTACTTCCCTGTTCTACCAGGTTGACAGTTCCCACATTCAGTGATCTCCCATGAACAACAGCTTTTTGTAAGCATCGCAGAATCTCAACAGGGTTCACAATTTCATTCTCCTTGCAGTATGCCACAGTTTGTTTAACCAAATCATCAACCACTTTCATATTATTTACTGCTTCATTGCTAACAACAGGGTTCTGTTGAGGCAAATTGGTGGTTGATCTGGAAACACTACATGAAGTTTCACACTGAATTTCCAATGAATTTGTTGTTACAGAGCTCTCTGCTGAGACAGAAGTAGATCTTGAAGGATTTTCATGTGTTGAATTACCAGTTGACACACTTTGCTGCAATGTAGGTGGTGTTTCATTGTGTTCAAACACTGATTGCATTATGCTGATGTCTATCAAACATAATGGTATTACTTAGTAATATGACAAAAAAAAAATTGTTGACATGTATAGCAAACAATGATGATAACAATTTTTTGTACCAGAAAAAAACACCATGATAGGTACAGTATCCGCAGTATACAATATTATACAGACACTGTACATGTACCTATAGGTAGACTTATTGGATGACTTATTGGTAGACTTATAGGTAGACTTATTGATTCGTACTCAATGGTAGAAAATGGCAGATTGCATGGTTTTCACACATCCCCTGTTGAGGACATTTTCCACCAGCAAGTCATTACCCCTGGAATTTTATCCAAAATAACCCCCCTCCCTGGAATTTACAGGAAAGTACTATGTACCTTAATCCCCTGGAATTTTCTAATAATTTCACCTTTTCCCTGGAATTTCCAGGGAAGAAAAGGCCCCCTCCCTTGGAATTTCCAGGGGGGAAGAGTACCCCCTCCCAGGAATTTCCAAGATCCTCAACCCCCCATGTATGGATAATAAATGCAATCTCCATTCATTATTTACATAATATTTGAAGACAATGAGACAAACTATACATCTATTACAGTTCTTTTTGGGGAAACTACTTGTAAGAAATTTTACAGTCATACTTGTACATCACTCTTACCATCATCGTTGATGTTATTTTCATCGACAAGTAAGCAATCCAACCAATCTTTTAATTTAACATACACTGCTCCTTGTCCTGCCATTAATTTCAGTTGTTTGTAGTCAAAACTCTGGCAGTTAACTGGTTTAGAAAGTTTCCTTCTGGTTGCTCGCAAAAACTCAAAGTCACTGTCGTTGACCATACTATATTTTACTCTTGTTGCATTACCAATCGCTTGACATATTTCTGCTTCTTTGCTGCTAGTTTTAATTTCGATGAGTCCTCTAAGAATGACCTTTTCGTCCGAGATGTTCCATGTTACATTACCTTCAGCCCCCTTCACATTCATGAGAACAAACTCAAACACCTTTACTTCGTCTTCTTTTTTCTTCTTAGTTAGCACAGCCGCTGCAGTTGTAGTCGTTGTAGCTCGCAGTCGTTCTCTTCGATTAAGTCGTGAAAAGGAGCCCCTAGATGTAGAGTGCGCTATCATCGAGCGTGTACGGTTTACTACCGATGCAATATCACTTGTGGAAGGTGTAGCTATACATCTACCAGAGGATGGTGTTGTCGTCATCGTATTTTCTCCAGGAGGCGGTGTTGCTATATTTGTACCATGCCCTTCCTGAAGGAGACTCGAAATAATCGAGGAAGCTTGGCTTAAGTGTCCTGAAAGACTGCGAAGATTGTCTTCCATATTGATTTTGGAAGGGATAGGGGATAAAATGGCGGGAAAGAAAGAAAATTTTAAAAGGCGCCAACTCAGGAAAGCCCTGGGAACGAGAATTTCTTGAGTTGAATAAAAATGTCTTGAATTGATTAAAAAGTTCTTGAATTGAATAAAAATTTCTTGAATTGAATAAAAATGTCTTGAATTGATTAAAAAGTTCTTGAATTGAATAAAATATTCCTTGAATTGAATAAAAAGTTCTTGAATTGAATAAAATATTCCTTGAATTGATTAAAAAGTTCTTGAATTGAATAAAAATTTCTTGAATTGAATTGAATAAAAAGTTCTTGAATTGAATAAAATATTCCTTGAATTGATTAAAAAGTTCTTGAATTGAATAAAATATTCCTTGAATTGAATAAAAAGTTCTTGAATTGATTAAAAAGTTCTTGAATTGAATAAAAATTTCTTGAATTGAATAAAATATTCCTTGAATTGAATAAAAATTTCTTGAATTGAATAAAATATTTCTTGAATTGAATAAAAATTTCTTGAATTGAATAAAATATTCCTTGAATTGAATAAAAAGTTCTTGAATTGAATAAAATATTCCTTGAATTGAATAAAAAGTTCTTGAATTGAATAAAATATTCCTTGAATTGAATAAAAAGTTCTTGAATTGAATAAAATATTGAATGGAGGAGACAGGTTTGAATATTGCTACAACCGGCTTGCCATAAACAAACAACCCCGAAAGCTGAGACTTTCACCCCATTTGCTAAAGAGAATAAAGTACCACCGCGTTTAAAGTCTTTGACGAAACTTTTCATGGTGTCGGGAAACTCACCAATGTAAAAGTTCGACTACACATAAATAACGATGTGAAGCCGGTTGTCCAACCGACACGACGCATACCATTTGCTATTCGAGAAAAGGTGGAGAAAGAGTTGAATAGATTAGAAAGATTGGATATAATCGAGCCTGCACAGGGAGCAACTCCATGGGTAAGCCCTATTGTTGCATTTCCAAAACCAAATAATCTGGAGAAAATCAGACTATGTATAGACATGCAGTTACCAAATACAGCCATAGAGAGAGAACGACATCCTCAACCCGCCATAGATGATCTCATTACTGATTTGAATGGCGCGTGTTACTTTAGCAAGCTTGACTTAAACTCTGCCTATCATCAGTTAGAACTCGAAGAAAATTCACGTTACATCACTACCTTCACAACCCACAAAGGACTATTTCGGTACAAACGATTGAATTTCGGCACGTCGAGCGCAAGTGAAATTTTCCAAAATACCATGCAAAATCTGCTCAATGGAATAAATGGTTGTCGCAACATTAGCGACGACATCATTATTTTTGGAAAAACGCAAGTCGAACACGATACTGCATGGCGAAAAGTCCTCGAAGTCGCGAAACAAAGAATTTTAAGATTCACATTTGACAAGTGTCAATGCGACCAGAAAGACCTGGAGTTTTTTGGTTATATTTTCTCAGCCAAAGTTATCTTGCCTAGTCCTGCCAAAGTACAAGCCGTCAAAGATGCTCCTATTCCTACCAACGCTTCCGAAGTTATATATTTTCTTAACTTGGCTACTATCTCTGCACCGCTGCTGCGTGTGTTGATGCGAAAGGGAGTAAAGTGGGCGTGGACCGAAAAAGAACAAACCGCATTGGACAGCTTAAATAATTTGTTGACAACCGACACCGTAATGGGATATTTTAATCCATCAAAACAAACTGAACTTCATGTTGACGCGTCACCAGTTGGCCTTGGTGCTGTACTATCGCAAACTACACCTGGAAAAACAGATACCAAGATTATTGCCTATGCGAGCCGCTCTTTAAAGGACGTTGAAAGTCGTTATTCGCAAATCGAGCGCGAAGCTCTTGGAATTATTTACGGAATTGAACACTTTCATTTATATTTATACGGACACAAATGTACACTGATCACGGACCATCGACCGCTCGAATTCATCAAAACCCAAAGTCTCGGCCTTCAGCCAGCTTGAACGCTGGTGTCTTCGACTGCAAGATTACAATTTTATTGTCAGGTATCGTCCAGGACCGACGAATCCGTCAGACTACTTATCACGACACCCACTATCCAAGACCGTGACAACAGATAATTTTGTCGAAGAATATGTCAATTTCATCGCAACAAGCGCTACTCCAATTGCCATGAACATTGATGACATCCGTACAGCAACTCGCGAAGATTCCACGCCACAAAAGTTAATCGAAATTATTCAGAAAAACACCTGGCATACGATGAAAGATGTTAAACATTTCCAGAAGACTGCGATATCCAAGAATTACAGCGTTTTCTTAAACTACGAGACGAGTTATCCATTACGTCAGATGCTCAGATGGTGTTACGTGGAAACAGGATTATTATTCCTAAGAAATTACGACAACAAGCCATAGAATTAGCTCACGAAGGACATCAAGGCCTTGTCAAGACAAATGAATTAATTCGCGAAAAAGTCTGGTTTCCCGGGATTGATTTATCTGTTGGGACTTTTGTAAAGAAATGCCTTGCCTGCCAATCTGTTGGATTGCCAAACAAACCAGCCCCATTAGAAAACATCGAGATTCCGAAAGATCCATGGGACACCATTTACATAGACTTTCTAGGACCATTTTCAAACGGCAATCTACTTCTCGTTATCATTGATGGTCGAACTCGTTATCCAGAAGTTAAAATAGTTCGAAATACATCAGCCGAATCTACGATCACACGTCTGGAAAGAGTTTTTGCGACTCACGGATTACCAAACACTATAATTACGGACAATGGCCCACCATTCACTAGCCACGAGATTAAGAAATTCATGAGCGAAAACAAGATAAACCATCGCAAGGTCACGCCTCTTTCGCCCCAAGGCAACGCCGAAGCTGAGAACTTCATGAAGCTCCTCAAGAAATGTATCCAAACTACCTCCGTCGAAAATAAAATCTGGAAAAAGGAGCTCTACAGATTTCTACTGAATTATCACACAACGCTCCACTATACAACAAAGATCGCACCAGCTACTGCTTTATTTGGCCGTACAATTCGAAACAAGTTACCTGCACTTCCTTCTGCCATCCAAGACATGTCCAAAATCAACCAGCAAATTGACGAAACCGATCGAGTAGCAAAAGAGAAGAGAAAGTTGTACACAGACAAACGTCGTGTGGCAAAGGAACCCTTTCTTGTCGTTGGAGACCAAGTCTTGGTTCAACAAAAAAAGATTAACAAACTAACTCCGCGTTTTGATCCAAGACCATACAAAATCGCAAGGATCAAAGGAACTATGATAACTGCGGTTCGACCAAACCACATGATTACAAGAAATTGCTCACACTTCAAGTTGTTTATTGGTCATGCAAATTCAAATACCAAGAATGATGACGAACTCAGTAGACTGCAGGACCTACCACAACCATTGAGAATCAAAGATAAATAGAAGCTGATAGATATCCAACTAGAAACAGGGACAGACCATGGTATTACCATGATGAGCAGAACAAGTAAAAATAAGTAGCAAGTAAGAATGTTTGTGAAATGTCACAGTGAGTTTCTCGAAAAATGATGTGTGTAAAATAGTTGATATTTTCAGTTCAGCCCGTTTTAATTCTACTTCTTTTTTTATACATGCCAACTCAAGTTGTTGATCAACCGTCTGTTGTTGGCGTTCGATCTCATGTATTTTTCAAGCATTGATTTTCCTCCAATTCGGCTTTAGCTCGTCTAAATCTAGCCCCATCAGACTTTACGCTTGTTTTAACGCTAGCCGCTGAATCATCAACATTGCTTAAGGACTCCTTTGTTGTTTTTTCTTCCCTTTTACGAACAGATTATCCGCATATTGGACGGTGAATTTACACGTCTTTGAACATTTGGAGTTAAATTAACACACTCTTGCGTGTCCGAAGATACAAATATTTTTGAAGCAATCAAACCACCAGTACCGTGCTCATTCAAGCGGAACGTCGAGACTTCGACTTGACTAGATAACTGCCCGACCTCTTCGATATTTAATCTATCTTCATTACTATTTATCCATTCTTGCAGCCGTCGGATCAAGTTCTTCCCTGTTCTTACTATACTGTTATATTCTTCTATCATCAAGTCGTGCTCCGTCGTTTCTTTCTGACTTATTGATGCTTCATAGTCTTCACAACATTTTACATAATTCACAATAGACTTCTGAGCTCGGTTCATACCTCCACGATATGCTGCTCGTGATTTCTTCAAAGCTAGAAGCCTCTCCAACCGAATTCCTTCCAAATCCCGTGATATTATAGTTCTCTTCGGCCGGTCACCAGCAGTGCTTCTCTCATCGCCCTGATCGGACGAAGCCATCTCCGATGTTATAATTCCGTGTGAGAAAACTAATGTAGGGGTTAAACCTCTACACCAGCTGTAAGCCTGTCCCCATTTATGAGAATGACAATCTTTAAAACTTCCATATTTATTTGATTCTTTGATTGGTTTTCTAAATTAAGTTAACATTACTAGCTATAAACTAATGCCGAACAGGCTATATTATGCATGATAACTTGACTATAGCTTACCTCACATTGAAGGAATTTCATAATTTCGGTTACAGAACTTAAATGAAGAGTATCTCTACATCCTTAATACACTGGTACTTTAGTCACTCACAAGATCTTCAAGTCCAACCAACTAAACTTTACGTCCGTGACTTTATAGGCGTGTCTGAGCCCGCAGTATTGACTATCTAAATAATTCTACATATATAACTACAATACAACCTAATTGATTAATTTGGACCTTACAGGTGTTCTGGATGTATTGAGACACCACGCAAAAGAAGCAAGAGCTATTTTACAGCTTTCTAACACTGAATTAACGGCAGCAGTGGTAGACAGGCTTTTCGAGTTTGAACTGTCCCCTGAAGGCAGCAACCGAAACCAACATGACCATTCTGTTTAATTGGAACCAACTTTTAGAGGATGTAGAACAGGGTCTTGCTGCTAGTGAAGTTTATTACTCTCTAGCAAATGCATAAGTGCATGTTCAAATAACGCTTCAAGCAATCCTTGCATTTATAACAGGGTTCTCACCACAACCCTCAATAATGTTTGAGCATGTAAATATTGATAGGAAGCTACATGTTAACGCGTGTAGCAATACACTGTACTTTCCAATCAATGAAGCACTCTTACCATATGAACAATTTAATTTGGATTTGGACGTGTGTGAGTTGCTTGACATTCTCAAAGTATTATAGTTGGGTTCCTGATAGAATCTCTTGTAATATGCTGTATAATTCTAAAGGAATTACCAAGACTAAGAACACTAGCTAACTAGTACTTAAAGTGTCTATGACATGAAAAAATGAGTATGGCGTTTTTTACACAGACTGAAAGATGTTCAGCCAAATAATAATCTCAGAAAGTTTGGCGTATTTCTGATGAATATTTTTCGAGTTATAACGCGTTGAAGTTGCTAATTTTGCCATATTTTCGAATAAAAAGTACGAAAAGTCTGGGACCGAGTTTAGGCCGCGATGACGTAGGCGTGTGGACTCATTGTAAATTTCACTGTGGTGATACAGGTAAATACAGCAAGATAGGGCTTTTGAAAACGAGTCAGAAAACGAATATTTTGTGTCACCAGCTACTATAGAAGACGAAGAATCAAATGAGGATATGATTAAGCAGTTTTTGGTTGATCCTGATAGTGATGAACCATCAGATCATGATGCAGAGAGGCGATTGTCGATGAGGTTCGTCGATGAAGTTACATATTTCCTTCGGGAAATATTGTCCAAAGATTTGGCAGTGTTACAGTTAATAGTAAATTCTTCTGAATATTGCCGAGTATTAACAAAACGAATAAAACTAAAACAGCAATATTTTCTATTCTATATGTTTCTATTATATATAATATTATACAATATATTCACAAGTCTCAAAGCCAGTATCACATGTGTGCCGAAATACTCCAATAGACAATAATGAGTATCGCTTCTGGGTCCAGATAAATTACGTTGGGTCTTAGCTAGATTCCCATAATGTTATAAAGCAAATAGCACTGCGGATGACACAAGGTCTTTAAAATGCGCAGAGCAAAGATGTGGCGTGAGTCAAAAGCCAGGACGATGCCTAGGCCGATGATTTTTGTACATCACACATAATTTCCGTTCTTCTGCTCTCGTTTTCTCAGTGAAACATGTCCAGGATTACTCTGGTACATGCCAATCATTTTTCGCCAGATCCATACCACAGTATCGTCCTTTTGAAGACCGTGGGTTTGGGTCATAGTCCATAGTCATAGCGGCGAAATATAATCTTATATATTTTATTGGCCGTTCCCTAATATATACTATTCCACCTGATTGTTGTGATATACGAAACTTCGATCAAGTACGACATTTATAGTTCGAGTCGTCTAGCGTTACAATATTTCTGCTCTGGTTCTTGGTTCTATTACTTATAACTAATTTGCTCTGAGTTATACTGTTTATATATCCCACATTTCAGCGACTCATGCAATTTCAGCTTGTTTTTACAATCACGACATAAGTTGCGCAGGCAATAAAACTGCGTTGGTCATGCATTCGCGCGCCAGACCCTTGTTAACCAAATACTTATTACTGATAATATGTAAAGAAACTCGTGCTAGAGATTAAATTGAACCGTATATGCATGGTCGAATGCGGACAACTGTACAGTGTATACACTCAAGACCAACATTAACATCATTAAAGACACCTTATTTATAGTGAAAACCAGTTCTCTGTAACACCACTGCCAAACTGATTTCTAAGTGATTATTTGTTGTAGTATAACATACTAACTTTTAGCAAATCCCATGACCAGACCGACGATAAAATTGCACAAAAATTGCACGCAAAACAACGTAATTCTTAGACCAACATTCTACCCTCTATAATGTTCTGTTCCCGACGTTGCTGCGATCACTTCAACATTTTTACGGTGACGACGTTTATTCGAACGCTGATCAAAAGTAAACAAAACGGTTTTTGCTTGACCTAACTTCACTCTTACTAGGAGTGTTTATACTCGCGCTTCAATGGAAATAATGAATATCCAGAGATCATCAACACATCGGTAATATAGAATTTCACTATAACGCTAAAATAAAGTTGTTTTATTCAGACCCATAGCCATCCCAATTTGCTCAAAAACGGCTAATAATACCTGTTACTTTGTTTAGTCAACTTGAGATGTGTCCACACGCCTACGTCATAAGTAACCAGATAGCGGTCTGACCGCGCGATGGAATTTCGCACTCTTCGAGTCGTTTCAGGTGAACTTCGAAGAGTCGTAGTTCGAAAAATATGCGACGAAATGATGCCAAATTTCGTGAGATTACCTTTCACAGGTATATCGTATACCATTTTTTCATGTCATAGACACTTTAAGTTGTTGATATTAAAGTTTTTGTTATATGTTAGTAAAACAGACTGTCATCAGGGGTTTGCCTATTATTAAAGCCTATGGGAACCCTCATGAAGCGTTCCATATTTGTTTGTTTTTTTCTTTTAGTTCTTCACAATCCATGCATGAAATTAAATATAAGTTTTAAATTTGAAGATTGACCTTGAACAGTCATTTCTTTGATTGTTCTCAACACAAATCAATGCAACAAATAATGACATTTTTAAATCCTACTCATGCCAGATCCTACCTACCTAACTCATATTAATAAGCAACAAATTAATGCAATCTCTATTGACATCTGTTTGGTCTCACACATGGCTTATTGCTCTGTAGAAAAATGTTCTTTTCTGGAGTACAAGTAAACAGACCTTTGTCTTGGCTTGCCTTGCCTTGCCTTGCCTTGCTGTACATGAACCTGTTGAAGTCCTTGACGAGGACGTAGTGTCGTCTGTTGTCCTCGTTAGTTATAATGAGGAGGTTCATGGAGTCGGTGAAATTCTCCTTTGAGATGTACACCGGGAATGTCAGTTAGTCCCCGTAACTGAAGACGTTGATACGGATCTCGTTTTGTTTCTCCACCCGGTTGTACTGTCTCTGGGTCACTGGGAAGCTTACTCCACTGTAGTCCACGTCGTTGACGTGATCTCGGTATTTGGACACCCTTTGTGGATCTTTTAGGACGGGGAATTTGTGAGCCCGGTCGCTTGCCGTCCTTGTTCTTGGCATTAATCAACCCCTTGCGACTGTTTTTCAACTCCTCGGCGAGGTCTATGTACGAGAGCTCTGAGGGGTAGAACCAAGTCGTTCAGGTGTGCCGTCGCTGGAACAGGTAAATGCCCTCGGGAACAGCGTGTCCGCGCTCCTACGTCGGAAGCTGGCCGAAATGAGGGGGTTGAAGTTCACTGAAGCGCTGGTTGTAACACTTGAAAAGGGGGTGTCAGTGGGACAACCTACAAAACGGCCTTCAATAGCCACAAGCCTGTAATCAACGACACTGAGATTGACCGAGACCGTGACATCGCGAACGAGGAGGTCATAGGCAGGGTGGTTCGGTGGATAAGCGAGGGGTCTAGCTGGACAGTAAACTCAGTCGACGGCCACTACATCAATCTGACTACAAACAGCCCACTGGAACCCAACCGGTTTATATCGTAACCAATCAACCTCTCGTAGAGACGGGGGTCTACGCCATCATCGGAATAGGCAAACATCTAAGGGTCCAAGTCGTTGTCGTGATGGATCAAGGCGGGGCTCGGGCTGGAGCTCATAGCTATAACAGGGGTGGTCATATTTTTGTTAGGTGTTGTACACCCTGTGGGACCCCAGCCACTCGGTGTAGAATTTGCCCGAGCTCCGCCCCCAACCAAGCTCCTTGTACACAACACCAAACAGATTGTTATCAAATGTGTCCTTCGTCTTTCCCTGCCTAAGATCTCGCAGGTCGTTGGACAACAGTTTAATCCCCCTTCTTGAGCACAATCTGATGGCGTAGTAATCATACCTGGAGAAGTTCCGACCTTTTATCAGATCCTTTCTCATCATCACATGGAGGACCCTGGAGAAGTCAGCCATAATTAAGTCGATGAACCTAGCCATAATTAAGTCGATGAACCTGTCCTTAACGACTCCGTTGAGTATCCCCCTCATCCAACGGCCACATCCTGGACAGGAGAACACCCCAGTGTTCACCTCAACACGGAATCTGGAGCCGTTTTCACACCACAGTTTTGTACTATGTTTGGGCGGGTGATGATATCAGTGTTGTTGTTGTCGTCTACTAACTTAAGCCCCATCTGTTTACAAACCCATTCAATGCTCGACGGGGGTAGGTTCTCCAACCCTTTTGGCAGGTTCGACCAGGAGACAGACATAACTAGGTCATCAAAATCCTCTAGACCCTAGAAAACCAGCTTGATCACCAGATACCCACCAACCAGACCAACAGACCCAATAAACAGGGTTGTAATAGTCAGACAACTCAGGCTCTCCGTTGAACGATTGTCCTTCGTATGTCAGCTGAGAGAGCTTAGTCTGTCTTAGACTTGATTTCAGCAGATCCAGAGCATGGTCCGTTGTGTTGATGTCCGCGTTGGCGTCGGACAGCTGTTGTCTCAGCTTTTGTATCCTATCCTTTTTGGCTACCTCGTTTTCATACCATTTTCCCTTCGCCTTGGCCAGCTGTTCCAGGGCGCGATTGTGTCTCTTAATTTCAGTCTCGTAACCAGTGTGATTTAACTTTGAAAATAGAAATCCAGCACCGCGAATGCCACGGCGTTGAACAGTCCACCAACAACTAGACTGGCCATTTATAAACTAACAAATGTTCAAAGAATTAATCGTCAATTGTCTGACCATTGTCCCTCAGGAACCGCTCGACCATGGGATAAACCACACAACTCATGTAGAATGGGATCCTGAGTAGGGGATAGCCGCGTGACCTGGCGTAATCATTCTTGAAGCGTTCTTCAGCCTCTTCCGCGGTCGCGACCCCCCATCCGACAGCATTAAAGTGTTGTTCACCGTCATACTCAATCAGGAGGAAACCATCGCCCACAGGTATCGCGAAGTTATACCTCAGGAGACCACCACCCAACCCCACTAACCCGTTGAACGTCTTCTCCGTGATGTACCCAACGCCATTAATACATAAGGCATTCTCGACAGCTCTCTCCCCCTAGATCCGCGGCTCGGGTACGGTAACGGGCTGGACCTGGTCTCGGATCTCGTCTCAGATCTAGTCTCAACCTTCTCCTCATTATCAACTCTCGTTATGGTCCTCGTATACGTGTCCTGGGTTACGCCGCCGCCGCGTGCTTTCCAGCAGTGTTTCCTCATATCGTTCACCCTCGAGAACGTCCTCCCACATTCCTCACACCTGTAGTTTTTCTCCTTGCTGTGGACCTGTCTGACGTGTTGGTTGAGATTTCCCCCTAGAGGTGAAGTTTTTCCCACAAATCTCACAGTTACTCATTCTATAACATCTGGTCCCGACTTCCCCCTTAGTTGGACCTTGTCCCAGGTTGGGGGTTGGCTTGGGTCAACCACTAAACCAACCCACAGAACAACTACTTGGTGGACTCGACTGATCGCCCATGATGGAAACATCCGGTGTGGGGTAGACAACGTTTGTAAGACCGTTCGCCAGAAGACATGGTTACCACCTTATCGAAGAATCGGTTGATGACAATCGATACCTTGAACGGTTCTACACCGATCACGAAAGATGGGCGTACAAAATGGAGACCTACCTTTGCTCGATGTTACTGATGAAGTACGAGTCTCTCAGCGTGTCACCATTTATCCTGGCGTGTGACACAATAAGCCTGGTGAGCCAGTGGATGGACATCAGGTTCTGCTTTCCGATGAAGTTCGCTGGGATGGTACACTCGTTAGACTTATCGGGGAACGCCCCACCGAAGATCAGCTTGCTATTCACCCCAGCCTTGTATCCAAGGGTTTTGTCGAAATCATTGGAAACGATGGTTTCCCAGATGGCTGACGCCTGCTTTACACTGTTCCTCTTTACTACAACGAAAACAGAGACATCAGAAAACATGAGTGAGTACGTTAGAGTGAAAGGCCGTCTTCGATGACGCCTCAGACAGAGTAAAGGGAGTGGTGGTCGTCAGTAGTGCCCAGCTTTGTGTTGACACCAGTGTGTCTCCAAAACATTTCTGTAACATATAATCAATATATAATCAAACATATAATCAATGAGGGGAAGGCAACACGTTGTACAACGCGTTCCCACTGGCTCTGGTTACGTTCAGGTCGAAGATAACCCTGTTGCCATAGGCCCTGTGGGCCTTCGTGTAAGCTTTTAGTTCGTCGTTGAGTTGTTCCTTGGTCACCGTGTTCGGCCTGCTGTAACTGTAGAACAGGCTCATCTGTATCATAGAACGTATTTACTGATGAGATACCTAAACGCGGCTGTCAGGACCAACAACACCCCCAACTCGTTCGGCTTTTCATCCGATCTGAAGCGCAAACCAACTGGCGCAACATTGATACTGGATGATAACCAAGCAACGATCTGCATGGCTAAAAGTGCACAATTCCATGGACGGGCAAAACACATTGACATAAAGTACCATTTTGTTCGAGAACAAGTCGCTAAAGCCATCGTAAAACGGGGATACTGTAGATCTGACGAAGTGGCCGCTGACATTTTTACTAAGGGATTAAGCCAAGCTCATTTTACTAAGTTTAGAAAGATGCTTGGAATCACTTCAATAAGCAGTTGAACATGTAGTTATACGAGTGAGGAGGAGTGTTAAAATAGAATTATGTTCGGAAGTACACTCTAAACTTCATGTTAGGTATATTATTGTGTATCATTACCTTCATTCATTATCTTCATTCAAAACAGCACGGATTTGTCGTAGTGGTCCTCGTAAATGTACTTCATTCTGGCCCCCGGGTACTTTCTCTTGAACTCCTCCATTATAACAAAGGTTAGGTTATATGGATGATCATGTGGAGCTGGAACAAGAACTGAGAGAGATCTACTACAATCCGAAAACAGGATATCAGTCAGCAGAACGGTTGTACCAAAAAGCACTGGAAGAGGGTCTTGATACGAGTAGGATGGCGGTGAGGGATTGGCCAAAGACACGGGACACGTACACGAGGTACAAACCGGTTGTGAGAAAACATAAGTTCAGACACACGTTCGTCAGCCACCTCGGTGAACAGATACAGATGGACTTGGTTGATATGGGGAAGTACAAGAACCAGAACAAAGGGTATTACTGGATTCTGACGGCTGTCGAAATTGTGAGTAGATACGCCTTCGCTATCCCCGTTCACAGGAAGGACACGAGTAACATGACTAGGGCCGTAACTGAGTTGTTGGAACAGTTCAAAGATCGGTTTGGCGACTACCCCAACCTATCACAGTTTGACGACGGAAAGGAGTTTTACAATGTCGGTGTGAAGGACCTCCTGAAGAAACGTGGTGTTGAGCACTTCAGTACGTACTCAGACAAGAAAGCAGGGGTCATCGAACGGTTTAACATAACACTAAAAATAGGCACGCAATGCCTACATGCGTCTGCGTTGAAGACTACTAACATGACCCAATTTTCCTTTTGATGCATATAATTTAATAACTACTTAGTTGCGAGAATTTCAAAACACATAACTCGCTACTCACTACTATAGTAAGTAAATCCATATCACATGCACCGGGAGAGGAAAATTGAACCCGCGGTTATGAGATGTAATAGGCCTTAATAGGCCTAAAATACTTTATCACTGATAATTACTACAGATGTATTCTATATGTCAATACATATATTTTATTTTTTTTATTTACTGCAACTACTGTATATGTAGATACTAAGATACATCATCTTTTTCAACCATAAAAATAACGTAGTTGGTGGGAAACTATTTTCCCAGTTTGCATTCTTAAAGGTGTAATTTCACCTTATGAATCATTTCAAAACTTTTAATTAAAAACCTATTTTATGTTGCATGAAGTCCAGATTGCTTTGTGATCACTGAAATATGTTTCTAAAACACCTGAATATATATCCATATCAGTCATTTGTAAATATGTGATCAATAAGGGTTTGATTGTCAGTTGTAAAACTTGATACTAATTGTCTGTAGCCATTGTCCCTAACCATGACATTGTAAAGTGGTTGTCTCTGAGTATCATCCATCCAATTTACATTGAAATCTCCAATGAAAATATTTTGCTGTAAAGGTTCCTGAGCAATAATATCGAAGTAGTATTATAGGGGCCGATCGAGCCCCCTTTTTAAGGCGGCGCTAGGCGGCACTCATTAATATTCAGGCGGCGTTCTCATTAATGTTCAGGGCGGCGTTCTCATTAATATTCAAGGTGGCGTTCTCATTAGTATTCAGTCCCATGTGGCTACGGAAGTAATTAGTGTTCAGTGTGACGCACGGTGTGACGCACGGTGTGACGCACGGTGTGACGCACGGTGTGACGCACGGTGTGACGCACGAAAGTAATTAGCACCTATGAAGTGGGTGATATAAACCCAGTGTTGTTGTACAGTTATTTACTTTGCATACAGTGTTTCACTCAAGGTTTTTGTGTTCGTATTCGATTGTTCTTTTGTAAGTGTTTTAAATGGCATCCAGTCAGGAAAACGTTTGGTGAGTGTACTTCTTCGTTTACGAGTTTTTGTTTCTTTTTAATGAGATATTCGGTGTTTTATTCTGTCTAATATATTATTCGTTTTCTATATAGGAGGAATCAGTTTGTTGCCGATTTAGAAGCAGAGGAGAGAGCTCACCTTTATTTCTTGTCAGTGATTGATGATATGGTTTTTGAGTGGCCTGAGCAGGATCGGAGTAATTTTCTCACGGATTGGCAAAACGACGAGTTTGTTATGGATGTTATCGAGAATGAACCCACCAATAACCTCGGCGGTGTCGATGATATGGTTGCGGAGTGGTCTGACCAGGATCGGCGAGTTCGTTATGGACGATAACCTCGATGACATCGGCAGCGCTTCGCGTAGCCAGTTTGGTTCAGAGCCGTTGCCGAAAAAGTTCTGTTGTGAAGAATGTGGTCGGATGTTCCAACGTTCAGGCGACTTGAAGCGACACGTTAGGCGATTACATACGGGGGAAAGGTCGTTTACATGCCGTGATTGTGGGAAGTGTTTTGCATCGGGTGATATGCTGAAACGACACGAGAAAATCCATGGGCAGGAGAAACTGTACGAGTGTTCGAGGTGTCACAAAAAGTTTGGTCGGAAGGATAATTTAAAGGCACATTTAAAAATGCACGAGAGGAGAGGCGCTGAACGGGAATACAGTTGTAACCTATTTGGTGAGACCTTTCGAAACATTTTCCCGCTACAAGCTCATCAACGCGACGTCCATCAGGTCGGTGGTGGTAAGCGTAAGACGCCGGGCTCTACAACACAACGAGCGAAATTGGCACGAACCACCGAACCTGCTGTGAACGAAGGAGCATCGGCGTCAAGCCTTCCACCTACCATTGAACAAGCGAGAACTATCGGGCCTAGTGTCAACGAAGGAGCATCAACGTCAACCTTTCCCCAAGACCCTATCCTTCCACCTAGTGTTGTTCCTTCACCTATGTACCACGACCATTGGCAAGCTATTCGAAGTCGGCAGAGTCGGAAAAACAAAGTTCAGGATTGTTACAATTATCGGCTGAATTCTACTGATACTACCGAACTAGTACGTCACGTGCGAGATATATTCGAGGATCAAACGACGGCGTTTAAGCTTAATCTATGGTTTTGTATTGTTTTGCGGAACAATGAAACGGAACAGCTTCAATACCACCATTCTTCAGCCAACAACAACAGGGTCTTCGAGTCAACGTTCCAAATCCGAAATCTCCATGATTTAGAACAGGTTCGTGCAGCGAACCGTACAAAGACAAGTTATGTTTCTTCCGTTGTTTGGCTGTCCATCGGGGATGTCACTCTAGCAACCTAGAGAGAGATACTCAACACTTTCGCGAACGCTATGTTGATACCAGTAGTGATGAGTTTGACGGTGTCACTCTCGACGAACTTCCCGACTTGGAGAAATTATTTGAACTAAACATTTTTGTGTACGAACTGACCGAGATCTGTGACGGAGACGACGACGAATCTAAAGTTGTGGCCCAACTCGTACAGCGATCCCACCGTTCCTACACCAATACTATGTACCTCAACCTTCACGGTCGTCATTTCAGTTACATAAAAAACTTGGCGATGTATTCCAAATCCTATTGTTGCTCGAAGTGCGAGAAACTGTGGAAATCTGCTAAAGCATTAAACAAGCATGAGAAAACTTGCGAAGCCGCTGTTCAACATAAGTTTCCTGGTGGTGCCTACAAAGTTCCGCAGACGATTTTCCAACAATTGGTCGACGAAGGTATTACAATTCCTGAGGAACTACAGTACTTCCCTTACCGCGCCACGTTTGATTTTGAATACTACTTCCAAAATCATGAGAATCGTCCAAGAAACACGGAGAAGCTAACCTGGGAGTCGCAACATGTTCCATTGAGTGCCTCTGTGTGTTCCAACGTGCCTGGCTACGACCAACCAAAGTGCTTCGTTTCGTTTGGAGACACGTCAGAAATGATCAAGCAATTTGTCGATTATTTGGTGGAGATAAGCGAAGCAAGTTACAGTTTGTTGTTAGAGAACTTTGAAACAGTGTTTGATCAGTTCGACGAACGTTTATTCGATGAAAGTGATTCCAATGACAACGAATCGGACGCAGTAGAGAAAGTTCATCCATTGGAAAAGTTAAAAGTTAAGTTGGAAGACTACCTTCACGAACTTCCTGTACTTGGTTTCAACTCGGGGAACTATGATATTAACGCTACAAAGAAATTTCTCTTTCCTTATCTCGTCAAGAACGAAGTGGTTCGGTTTGTTATTAAGAGGGGTAACAACCACATGTGCCTGAAAACAGAGAACTTAAAATTTTTGGATATTACCAATTACATGGCTCCTGGATTCAGCTACGACGAATACCTTAAAGCATACGAGTGTTCGCAGACCAAAGGTTACTTCCCCTACAAGTGGCTCGACTCCATCGACAAACTGAACTTTCCCAGTTTACCGCCACACAATGCATTTTATTCGTCACTCACAGGTACTGGAATCACAGACGAACAGTACGATTATTGTCATCGTGTTTGGAACGAACAAGGCATGACAACGTTTCGCGAATTCCTTGTGTGGTATAACAACCTCGATGTCGTTCCTTTCCTCGAAGCCATCGAAAAGATGAGTTTATTTTGGAAACAACGAAACATTGATATTTTCAAAGACGGTGTTAGTGTTCCTGGTTTAACAATGAAGTATTTATTTTCTAATGTTCCAGACACTTATTTTACGTTATTCGGAGAAAAGGACAAAGACTTATATTATACGATGAAAGATAACATCGTCAGTGGGCCGAGTATTATTTTCAACAGATACCACGAGAAAGACAAGACAAACATATGAGAAGTCGAGATGTTAGAGAAAGGTCAAGAGCCTAAGCCTTGTCAGAAAGTGGTCGGATTCGACGCCAACGCATTATACCTCTGGGCCATTATGCAGCCAATGCCGACGGGTAATTATTCGAGACGGTTGGTTGACGATGGTTTCAAAAATCAAGGTAGTGGTAAAATGGCCATCGAATGGTTGGAGTGGCAAGCCTACCAACGTGGGGTCCACATCCGACATGAATACAACAATACCGAAAAGAGAATTGGTCCACGTCGTCTTCCTGTAGATGGTTTTTGCTCGGAAACTCACACGGTGTTTCAATTTCAAGGTAATTAGTTATATTAATATATTATTCACATGCGCGTAATTAGGTCGTTAATCTATCATTAATTCTTATTGCGTAGGATGTTGGTGGCATGGCCATGATTGTTATTTGAATCATGGCAAAGAAATGAACACTCGCCGAGAGAAACCCATAGCTGAACTATTGGAAGAGACGCGAAGAAACGAGTATATTGTTGGACAGGGCTACAACCTTGTCGAGTGTTGGGAGTGTGAGTGGCGACAGATGAAACAAACCAACAAGGATCTCCAAAGATTCATTACCACCAGACTTCGACGAGCCTTGGATCGCCTGAAGACCATGACCAAAGAGACCATCCTAGCTGCCGTCGGGAACGAGAAATTGTTTGGGTGTGTGGAATGCGACATCCATGATCCAGACCACTTGAAAGAGAGGTTTCAGGAGATGTGCCCCATCTTCAAGAACGTAGAGATCTCTCGAGATGACATTGGTGATTACATGAAGGCCTACGCTGAAGAGAATAAAATCATGAAACAGCCACGACGCAGTTTAATCGGCAGTATGGTTGGAAAGAAGATCCTTTTGGCCACACCACTTCTGAAGTGGTACCTCGAACACGGTTTGGAGGTAACTCACATCTACCAGGTGATCGAGTACACACCCAAGTCGTGTTTCGAATCATTTGGTGACGCTGTGTCGGATGCCCGCCGTGCTGGGGATGTCGACCCTTCCAAAGCCATCATCGCCGACACCATGAAGCTCGTTGGAAACTCTTCCTATGGTAAGACCATCACCAACAAAGAACGCCATCGGCAGGTGAAGTTTTTCGACGAAGACGAAGTCCCAGTCTTAATCAATTCACCTTTCTTCACACAACTCGACGCTATCGACGAGGAGACATACGAGGTTCAAAGTTCTAAGAAGAAGATTAAGTTAGACTTCCCTTCACAAGTAGGATTTTTTGTTTACCAGTATGCAAAACTTCGTATGCTGCAATTTTATTATGATTTTCTACATAAGTATCTCGATAGATCCGATTTTGAGTTCTGCGAAATGGACACAGATAGTGCCTATATTGCAATAAGCAGTGGCAATATTGAAAGCCTAATTAAACCAGATAAGGAATCGGAATATATGGAAGATAAACATAACTGGTTCCCGAGAAGTGATACAGTAGAGCATGCACGTTATGACAAGAGAACGCCGGGATTATTTAAGGTTGAGTGGGAAGGAGATGGGATTGTAAGTTTGTGTAGTAAAACGTATTATTGTTTTGGAAGTAGAAAGGATAAATTTAGTTGTAAAGGTGTAAATAAGAAGAATAATGTAATTAACAAAGAGAAATATTTAGATGTTATCTTAACAAAGCGTAGTGGTCAGGGTGTGAATAGGGGATTTCGCATGCTGAATAATGAGATGTGTACATATGTTCAAGTAAAGAACACTTTTAGTTATTTTTATTCAAAACGTAAAGTTTTAGAGGACGGTGTGTCAACAATTCCTTTAGATATATAAGTGCATGTGTGTAACCCTTTCCTTCGAGGGTTTTTCGCCGGGTTCTCCGGTTTTCCTCCCTCCGTAAAATCAACACCTAGTTGAGATCCGTGGTCTGAACTGTGTTGTTGGCGGCAGCATAAAGCGCCTTTGATATGCCTCAACACGGCCACGGTGAAAATTTCTAAAATTGCCTGATAAGCCACCCATAACATTGTAATGCGCATTTGATCATATCCACATGTTAATTTGCGCAATAGAAATATTAAATCATCATCATCATCATTAAATATAATACGGGAAACATTTTGTGTGTTTGTAAATAAGAAATTTAAATTATATATTTTATTAACACTACCTGTTGTCTTGTTTTGAAAAAGAAAATATTGCCAGGTGTGGGATTCGAACCCAACCATTCGGCCACCCTCGCACTTACATTTAAAGTTCCATATTTGCGCTTTATACACAATTTTATCATGGGGTAACATAGGCTCCTGGGGGATCAGAGAGAGCACATGTTGTATTATTCAAACGGGACTAATTATCAAATAAAAGTCCTTCCGGGACACATAAGTCCTTGAGAATCTAACGTAATTTAAAGTTGTCGCTAAAACTCTAAACGTTTAGTGTACATCATGCCTCGGAAGCGTAAGGACTGCCCCTCCTCCTCTTTCTCCTCCTCCTCCTCTTTCTCCTCTTCCTCCTCCTCCTCCTCTTTCTCCTCCTTCTCCTCTTTCTCCTCTTCCTCCTCCTCTTTCTCCTCCTCGTTCTCCTCCTCCTCCTCCTCTTTCTCCTCCTCTTTCTCCTCCTCCTCTTTCTCCTCCTCCTCCTCTCCAGAGGAAGAGAAGGAGGAGGAGGAGGAGGAGGAGGAGGAGAAGGAGGAGGAGGACGAGGAGGAGGAGGAGAAAGAGGAAGAGAAAGAGGAGAAAGAGGAGAACGAGGAGGAGAAATAGGAGGAGGAGGAGGAGGAGAAAGAGGAGAAGGAGGAGAAAGAGGAGGAGAAAGAGGAGAAAGAGGAGAAAGAGGAGGAGGAGAAAGAGGAGGAGGAGGAGAAAGAGGAGGAGGAGAAAGAGGAGAAGGAGAAAGAGGAGGAGAAAGAGGAGGAGGAGAAAGAGGAGGAGGAGAAAGAGGAGGAGGAGGAGGAGGAGAAAGAGGAGGAGGAGAAAGAGGATAAGGAGAAAGAGGAGGGAGGAGGAGAAAGAGGAGGAGGAGAAAGAGGAGGAGGAAGGAGGAGGAGGAGAAAGAGGAGGAGAAAGAGGAGGAGGAGAAGAGGAGGAGGAGGAGAAAAGAGGAGGAGGAGGAGGAGAAAGAGGAGGAGGAGAACGGGGGTGTTTGGGGGTTACCCCAGGGGTGTTTGCAGGTTAACCCAAGGGTGATTGGGGGTACCGCATGGGTGATTGGGGTATCCCAGGGGTGTTTGGGGTTTACCCCTTGAGTGTTTGGGGGTTACCCCAGGCGGTTTCGCTATGGTAACACTGCTAATAACCTTCACGCCCGAACATGCCCACGCATTAATACCTCCTCATGCCCCTTATTATCCTCCTTTAACCCACCAAAACAATTAAATATTCCACCATATATGCAAATCGGGGGTGTTTTGCTCATTAGTAACATTTAATGAGTTTCTAATGGCTTTTCTCCTTTGTGTTCTACACGTACGAGTCTGATTTTTTTTATAAACTACCAAACCATAGCATGGAATTATTTAACCAAGCTCTGTAATATTCCGAAGTAGACTCCGACAATAAAATATATTTAGAGTAACAACTCGCTAAGAGTTGTCATCCAAAGCGAACCTTGATGAACTTTGCACAGTTCTTAAACGTATAAACACCACAAAAGCGAACCAAATATCTAATATAATATTCACATACAAGATTACGTTGCTACTTGCCAGTGTTAATACGCTTTAAACCCCTTAACTCACGGCTTTTCGAATTGATTCCTCACACTTAAGTTTTCTTATATACGGCTTAAAGTGATTCCTCATTCTATGTTCTCACGATTTTTTCACTTATAAACAAGGGTTTAGTAAGCAATGATTCTAGGATGACTTATTCTGTTTGAATATTATAACATGCCCCACAACTGCTGACTGTCGATCAGTAAGGCAAAGTGCATAAATGAAATTTGGTTCCTAATACTTATATAAGTCGAGCATCTTTTGATAATGACGATCTTCGGGAATTAGTCGGAGAGCTATCGGTTGTGACGTATTACCCGGGGGCTTGAGTAACAACAGTAGAGGGTCCCAAAGGAGCCTGAGACGAATGAAGGACGCGACGCTGTCTTGCTATGGTAACACTGTTAATGACCTTCTCGCCTAGACTTGCCTAAGCGCTTAATCTCCTTAATGACCCCTAATGAGTTTCTCTTTTGTCTCCTGCACGTGCACTCAGGATAAATATGCAAATATCACACTTAGTAACAGAAAGCGTAGCAATGCTTTCAAAGTAATACATCGCTTTGCCTTTATATTTCGACATTTAAAATCGTTCTTTTCATGACTTCTTAAAGTGATTCTTCATTCTATCTTCCTACGATTTACTCGCTTATAAACAAGGGTTTAGTTAGCAGTGATTCTAGGATGACTTACTCTGTTTATACTCCAGTTAACTTAGCAACGCTTTCAAAGTAATAAATCGCTTTGCCCTTAGTTCATATTTCGATACTTAAAATCGTTCTTTTCACGACTTCTCGAAGTGATTCCTCATTCTATCTTCCTACAATTTCCTCGCTCATGAACTAGGGTTTAGTTAGCAATAATTCTAAGATGACTTACTCTGTTTGAATATCTAGGTCCTAAAAATATAATCCAATCTTGCCCAATCATGTCACAGGCGTGAGTCATTCGTGAGTCATGCGTGAGTCATTCGTGAGTCATGCGTAAGTCATTCGTGAGTCGTCCTGAATATTAATGAGGCGGCATCCCGATGGACACTATATGGGGGGGGGGGGGGGTCATCTACTTATCGACCAATGCAGAACATAAGTGTCTCACAGGAACTTTAGGTGAGCGGTATACTGCTATTATTGTCAAATCGTGTTGGCTGGCGAGTTTTATAATGGTGAATTCAATACCATGAACATTGTGACAGTAAGGAAATCCTTCAACAAATGGCATTGTGCTGTAAACCGCTGTACCACCATATGGTCGTCTATTATCATGCTGATTAAACATGGCGTCATTTCTAAATAGTTGAAAACCGTTAAGATTGTACATTTCATCATCTTCTGTTAATCTGTTCAAGATTTCAGCAAAAATCTTGCTTTCTCTTTGCCTCATGATCAAAGTTCAAACATTCTGAACTATTTGTTCCACAGATTTGGGACAAGTATGCTATATTCAGAGTTTTGAATATCATTAAAGATATAACCACCAAATACTGGTTGTAATTGGAATAAATCTCCAATTGCAATAATGCTGACTCCTCCAAAATCTTCTATGCTACCTTTTATATCTTTCAGGCCGTTATTGATTTGAACAGTAAACATGTTGCTTCCAACCTACTGGAATCCAGTGGTTTATAATTTTTTTAAAGACTGACTTGCTGGTATTGCAAGAGCGCTGTGCATTGTACTACCCTTGATGATAAAAGAAGCGTTTCTAGTTGGAGCCAGTAGTAAAATTTTTACCTGGTGAAAATCTTCACCAGCACGTGTGTTATAATATTTCAGTACAGGCTGATAGATTGATTTTGTCAGGCGAGATTTTCCAACACCCCCACCTCCACTGAGGAAACAGTAAAATGGTTTATCAGATGATTTGATTAGGTGTAGAGCAGGAGTAAAAAATTCCTTTTGTTTCTTATTCAACATTTGTAGCATCCTACAGTATTCGTCATCTTGCATTTCATTTAAGACAAGTGGTTCACCACTAGGTTGTGTTGATGGGATACCATTGTCATGTGATAAATCGTATTTTTCACTTAAATCAGGATGTAAATCAATATTCCCCTCATTCTCATCTTGTGCTTCAACATGCTGTGTGTCTGGTGCTATAGAATGAAATTTATCATCATTATCTTCACCTATGCGCTGTTGAATTTCATTCAAATCTTCTGCACAAACTGCATACTCCATCTTTTCAGTTATCTGACTAGCTAAAGCTAGGTAATGTTCTTTGTAAGTAGAATATTTTCCAATCAGTCAGTCAGTTCATTTCTCCACGGAGTAAAGTAAAAACACTTCTGATGATTCTAGCATTTGATCGCATTTTAATTTTATTCGTACTTGTTTGAGGATTAGTTGGAATATTATCGCACAGTTCATCGTCATTGTTTTCATCGTTAATTACATTTTCTACTGGAAGATGGTCAGTGTCTAATTCTGTTGGTTACTTTTGATATGGTTTTCCACATGAATCATACCAGGCTGCCCAATCAGCCAGTGTTACATCATGAAGACAAGCTGGTCATTCAACATATCTTTTTAAAAGCCCACCTGTATGAATTTCTTCACTTTCATCTGGCATTTCTTCTATTTCACTCAATGGTTTTAAAAGCTCAACTCTTTCATCAGGAGGAGAAGTATTAATGAAAATTACTTGTCGAGATGCCTTGCGCATTGGTAATTGCAGGATGATGTAAACTGATTCTTGAGCACTAATTTCTACACTATTTAAGAATTTGTTTCCAATATCTATTACTTGCTGTTTTATGCTAGCATTGCCTTCTTTTGCTTCACCAACAGTCTTCGCCACAGATTTCGGTCTGTCGCATCTTCCTTCATCCCTCTTCTTTTCATATCTTCTTTGATGTTGTCTTTCCATCTCTTTGCTAGTCTTCCCTATTTCCTCTTGCCGG
This sequence comes from Paragorgia papillata, assembly GCA_035771165.1. Classification (NCBI taxonomy): domain Eukaryota; kingdom Metazoa; phylum Cnidaria; class Anthozoa; order Scleralcyonacea; family Coralliidae; genus Paragorgia; species Paragorgia papillata. The sequence continues at coordinate 905,380 of JAWNZC010000468.1, read as the reverse complement.
GAACCGGAAGTTCTGCTGCTCTTAATGGGTGTCCTTCTCTTCTTAGGGTATGCCCATACCATCGGAGCCTTGCATCTTTCGCCTTCTCCTTAATTCCCTCTACTCCAGCTCTTTCCTTCACCTCCGCATTGGTTTGTGCTCCTTCAGCGAGATACCTTGGTCCCATCGCAGCATCCGCATCTCTGTCCTCATCAGCAGTAGCTCCTCTTTTCTCTTCAGCGCCCAGCTTTCTGCACCATACAATAGGATTTGCCGTATCACAGTCGTGTACATCTTGATCTTCAGCTTCATCGGTAGCTTCTTATCACAGATAACGCTACTTATGTCTCTCCATTTCTTCCAAGCTATTCTGACTCTTGCTTTCACCTCTAGTTCACAGCCACCGTCTTCCTTTATAATGCTGCCAAGGTACTTAAATTTGGTAACTTGTTCCAGCCTCTTCCCATGCAGGTCTTCAATCTTCATCTCTCTTCTTCGGTCTTCGTTTTCCCTCTTGAGCTAACCATGACGTCTGTCTTGGTCGCATTCGCTCGTAGGCCTCTCTTCTCAAGGGCCGTCTGCCATTTCAGTAGCTTCTCTTGCAATTTCTTCTTTGACTCAGCTGATATTACTAGATTGTCTGCGTAGAGTATCTCCATAAGCAAGCCTTCCCTGTCCTCCTCGCTCAGAACATCCGGAACGATTATGAAAAGCAGTGGGCTAAGCGCAGAACCCTGGTGTAGTCCTACTTTGATCTCAGAATCGTCTGTATCGCCATGTGAAGTAGGCACCCTTGTTCGTGATCCTTCATAGGTGCACTGAATCAGTCTGATCAGCTTCTCTGGTACCCCCTTCTTCCTCAGGCACCACCATACCAAATCTCTTGGAAGTCTATCATACGCTTTCTCTAAATCTACAAAGACGTGATATAGATTCTCCAGGTACTTTTCCTGAACTTGTCTCAGTATGAAGATGGCATCTGCTGTTCCTCTGCCTAGTCTGAATCCATACTGCATTTCATCTACCTCCACAATCTGTCTGAGCCTCTTGTCGAGGACCTTCTCCAGAACCTTCAGCAAGTGCTCCAGCACTGATATGAAACAATGTACATTGCACACACATAAATATAAAGAATGAATTGGGTGTCCATGTTAGCTCTCCATGCAGATAGAGATGCAGGATTGTAATTGTTAACTCTTAGTTCATTTGGCATTCTTTTTAAAAATATAGTAGGGCAATTGAGAGATGATCTAATTGCCAGCAGATAAGTTTCTTCAGACACACCTAGATTTGTGAGAAGTTGTTCAAATGTGATATCATCTCCCTCTTTTAGATCATTGAGTTTTTTGGTGATGTCTTTCCACGACTCTTGAAGTTTTTTGACAGAAGATTGAGAAAAGTTGTCATCAAGAGGATAAAGCATCATAGTCAACCTCATTGGTGGCTGAGGATAATTGAATCTACATATGCTTTTTGATTTTCTCGACAGGTGTGAGAATGCCTATGAGTTTGTCGGTTTACTAGGCGAGGTGAGCCTCGTTGTTGATACTCAACTCTGTAAAAAAATCTTTAAAATTAAAGATCCCACTGGAGCAAGTTCACTCATCAAAAATTGTTTTCAAATTGTATTAAATTGATAATCAAAATGCCTAGCACATGTAACAGGATCACTTTGAATTGATCTGCATTTTTTATCCCAGTTAAAATTCATCATCATCACTGTAGTCTCGATAATCAACAAGTTTACGAAGTATTCTAAGTAAATGAATCCATTTTGTTTCAGCTGATGAAAAGCTACAAAACAATGTTGCTGGACCTTGTTTTCGAATCATAGCAAACAAATCGTTTTTTGCCTTTTCAAAATATGGTGGAGAGCCTCTAAGTGCCCTCAAGAATTTATAACCTTCATCGTGGTGAATTAATCCTTCTAAAGTACCAGGTTGTTTTAACTGGCCTGCAGTGATCATTGAATTATTTCCTTTACATTTCCTCAAAGCAATTTGGGATTTTCCAAGTAAAATTTTCATCTGTAAATTTTTAGTTTTGAAAAAAATATTTTCAACACACATAGCTGCCCTTCGGTCTGACCTTCGTAATTCTGATTCACAGATATCACTATAGTAAACACTTGTTAATCGTTGTTTTTCTTCAGGTCGTTTTTTACCTAAAAATATTCCTGGGTAAGCTAACTCTTCTGAATATTTGTATCTAAAAATGCTGAGTGGTCGGTTACCCTCTCCAGGTGCGATATTGTTCTCTTTCACTATCATCAAGAAAGTCAGTAGCTGTCAACATACTATCAGTGACTCGTGCAGGTATCTCTGCTTCATCTTCACTAAAACCATCATCATTTATATTGTCAGTTTATTTTGAGTATTTGTGTTTCCACCCTGCCTTAGGGTTTCTTTAGAGGAATCTATGTATGTCATCACTTCCTTCATCAAAATTTATCCCCCAATTTGGCTCAAAAGTTATTCCCTCATCTTAAAAATACTAAATTGTGGTTTTTGTCTAAACAACAATTTTTCCCGTCCAGTCCTTTTCCCACGCAGTTTATCTATTTTTAGTTCCTGTTGCTATAAATAGCTAAAGTGTCATTTTTTTCCGGTCAGCGTTTTCTTCTCGGAGATAAGATCCTGGGTACGAGGTTGGTCGACAAACAATTCTTAACACTGTTTTATAGACGTTTTGGCGATTTGCAGGTTGTTTTTTTTATTTGTACAAAGTTCATCTATTTAATAGATATCCTGCAGTATTATTGAATTATTATTACTGGCAGTTACATGCTCTCCGACAAAAAAAGTGTCGTTCCGTTCCGTTCCGTAAAATAATGCGACGACAAGTTCCGTTCCATAGAGTAATGTGGACCTCTTCGAAAGGAGTTTGAGTAACTGTCGTGGGTCGCGGGTCATGGGTAAAAGGTCGTGGGTCGTGGGTAAAAAGTCGTGGGTCGTGGGTAAAAAGTCGTGGGTCGTGGGTAAAAAGTCGTGGGTCGTGGGTGAAGTCGTGGGTCGCAAAATATGCTAAAAATTTGGTTTGCAAATGTAGACCTTATTCCCAAATGGCCGCCGAATTATAATTATTTTATGTGCATATAAATGTAATGTAATGTAATGTAGGGTTTACTTTGCTTGAAATCCAAGCCTGCCTCCCCTAAAATTTCGTCTTAGTGACACTTTAACGGAAACATCATTTTACCGCATTTAATAGCTTTAATAGCTTGGCCAGGCTTTTTGTCCATGCTGAGAGCCTTGCAAACATCTGTCATCAGTGCCGGTTCTCGGTCAATTGGTAAATGCCCACATGATAATTTCGGTAAGTAAAACCGAGTGTAACCAAAAGTCTTTTGAGTTGGAAGGGGCAATATGGTAGACTCGTCGTCACATATTATACTTTCATAACAAAATGGGAAGCACAAACTGAAAGTGCCGTGTTACATCCATAATTATTTACCTTCTTTAAATATTGGACGATCCAACAGAAGTTGTGTACTTGTGTTTAAGGAGTGTGGGTGCTGTGAATCTGATACCAGGTCCACGCGTGGTCACCTGCAGAAATTAAGATTCGATTTTTTGTGGCCCTGTGTTCATTTATCGATAAATCTTACCATTTATATACCCACCATTTATATACCACAGTGTATGCACACTGCTAGAGATTGATTTATTTCCCAAAGGCGCGGGTGGGGGGGGGGGGGAGCACTTCAGCTTAGCAAAAAAATAAAATTCAAAAGTGTTTCCAATAGTGAGATATAGAGCGGTAATTATATAAGCTGAAGCGACATTTATAGTTCAATTTATTTAGTAAAAACGATCGTCTGACAAAGACACATATAATAAAAAGCAGACGTAGGAGAGGTATTTCCGTACGAGACATTCGAACTTTTCATGATCGGGTCAAATTCAATGTAATACCATTACGTACTTAAAGAAAGTCCATTTTGCATGCCTATATATATATATAAATGAGAATGCCTATAGAGCGTTTTCACTCACGTGATCGGTGGCCCCATGGGGGTGGTGAAACGATACGAAATATTTGAATAAGAAAGAGCTAATTCCCATACCGTACACCAATATGGCCGCCATTTCATTGTTTTGGTACACCAATATGGCCGCCGTGACGTCAGATGAAAACGCTCTATAGGATATTATAATATAGGCTAGCCTATTATTTAAGGCAGTTTGAATTGAATTAGAATAATAAGAAGTTTGACGTTTTATTTGGCACAACTAGTCTTATATACCCTTTATTTAATATTAATAACAACAATATTATTGCCCCAAATGATCGATGTATACTGAGCTATAATATTGCTAAATACAACTAACCAGTAATCTGTATATTTAAATTGTTGCTTTCTGACACTTACTTTTGCAAAGCACTAAGCAATGCGTAGAGGTTTGACGACAAACGCACTAGGCCAGTAAACAGCGGGTTTTTACGTCTGATGTGTTCCAAACTGGGATGATAGTACGTGTTAGTAAAATCTACGCTATAAACAAAGGATCCCATGAATGGGTCCTTTCGCATTAAACGTCTATCCACGTGCTTCACAACAATGTTATAAGGATGTTGTCGATATTTATCCACAAATTCGTTTCCGCATCCATAGCATTTTCGAACAATTGCGGGCAGTACAATAAGTTCGTAGTGATACGGCGACAGTCCTGAATGCCATATTGGTGTGGGCGAAGTAGACGTAGAAGGAAGCTGAGACTGAATGTACGTTCTGCAAAGTGATTGTGGAGAGATTGGTCTACTAACATTTGCCATAGCCATAGGATCATTTTGGATAATTGTAGGATTTCTCGTCTCTGATACAATCTAGGGTGGTCTGGGGAGATGGTCCCCCGGAAATTTTGAAATCTGTAACTTTCTACAATATTTTTTTCTTCATTTTGAGCAGCAACTTAAAACGCTTTTTACCTTAAATCAATTAGGCTAGCTATCGTTAAGATAATGACGTAGGTTTTGCGGAACAAAAAATGTCGAGGTCAAACATAGAAAACCAACTCCGAGAAACGCGAGATACATGGTTAAACGATTCCTGCAATTTCATGTTCTAGCAGCATTCTGCATGAAAGCTGCATTTTTGGTATTTATCGCATGCACATATACATACGCCCTAGCTAGAGAGCTAGGAATATAGGATCCCCCCCCCAACTAATAAAACATTCCATTTTGCCCTAATATCGCACTACCTCAAAAAAACCGGTCCCGGTGTCGATTGCGCGGTGGATATCAGTGCCGCCGACCCTTGCCCGCTCCACCCCCTTTTCCGGCTTCGATGTATGTAAAATGGAGTGAAAGCGGGTTCCACCTACTTTCTTAATCCGTGCTTTTAACTGATCATCACTTTCAAGACAGCGCAAGATGGACGGACTTCCCTCCGTGGTACTACCATCACTCTATTATTAAAATGGTTAAATGAATTAATTAGACAATACAAGACTCGTGGATGCGAAAGTCTCTTAATTAACCATTACGCTGATTTCTACATTAAAAAGGTAAAAAAAAAACTGTTGCAATAACTTACACTAAAAGTTCCATCCACAGACGTCTGCTCTGTTACGTAAACAGTATCAGTTGAGAAGGAACCCTATAAGCAATGTGCAATGATAATATCGGTTCATATCTGACAACTTCATTTGAGCGAATTTCTTTTTATAATCGCGTATTTTTGTAATCATTACTTTATTTAATAATCATTACCTTGCTAAAATCCAAAACCTTCTTTAAAGCAACGTGCTCTTCATCAACTTGATACCGCTCCAACCAGTTAACCAAACCTTTCGGTTTCGGTATATCAAGAGAAAAACGTTCTGATTCATCCTCACTTGAGCAGCCCTTAATTTTAATAACGAGAAACGCGAAAAATACTTTAAACAATACATGCTTAAAGTGCTTATAAACCCTTATATGATATTACTGCATATAGATTCTATTTAATGTGTATAGTTGAATGCCAAAATAGTTTTTTATTTGAATTTTTATTTGTTGTTATATTGAGGTTTGTATTTCCAAAATGGTAATGAGGATGACGTCTATGTAGGCATAATTTGCATACACAGTGTTCCGTTACAGCAGAAATATTACCCAATTCACATGTTAATGGAATACTTGAACAGTATATTCTGTATTTTATCATTTTTTTTCATTAAAATCTTCAAGCGGTTTATCATAAGAAAAGAAAAAAACACGCACAAATGCCTACATTGACGTCATCCTCATTACCATTTTGGAAATACAAACCTCAATATAACAACAAATGAAAGTTCTAATTAAAAAAATATTTTGCCATTCAACTATTCACGTTACATAGAATCAATATCAGTAATGTCTTATTTGAAGCAAATTTCATGTTCTGGGAGCAGAATTCTGAATTAAAGCTGCATTTTTATTATTTATTGCATGCACTACGTCCTAGAGAGCTAAGAATGTAGAAAACATTTCTTCAAAATAAAACATTCCATTTTTTCATTTCCAAGGTTTCTCATCGAATATCGCACTGCCTCAAAAACGGTTGTGGCGTCGATTGGGCGGCGACCGCCGCCCCTCCCCCCCCCCCCCTCCAACCTTTATATAAATCGCAGTCTTTGTGTCTTATTTCAATGTACCGTGGGATATATTGATAATCGATATACACTTTGATCTATTTACTAAAAACCGCTGGGAAAGCGATCACTTTCACGAACAGCTTGCGTAGAAATAGCCGTGTTGTTCGTGAAAAGGAAAGGATAATTCGAGAGGGTGAAAAGAAAGCATTGTAAAATTATTAAATTTTACTCTGCGCGCGTTAATCCAGGCCAAATGACTCAACCGAAAACCGAGTTATTGCATCGTTAGCTTTCGTTTACTCGAAATAACTTCTTCTTGTCCTGGAGCTTTCCCATTGACGTTTAGCATTAGCCAGACTGCCAGAGTAAAATATTATAATAACTACCACGTCAGTGACGTCACTATTTATTATATTTCAGAATATATACTATCTGTTATTTACGTTTTTTAAATTATTCGGGTAGAATATCATATGCCGTAAACCGGGTTATCGTTTTCCACATTAAAAAGATAATAAAAAAACGTTCCAATAACTTACACTAAAAGTTCCAGCCACAGACGTCTGCTCTGTCACGTCTATGGTGGCCCAGGAGTGCCATAGCATTTTTTGTATTCTTTAATATCTTTACATGATTTTTCATTTCAAAACAATTAATATTTTTTTTTAAATACTTTTATTTTCATTAAATTTTAATTTATTTTGTTTTATTTTATTTATTTTTTTTTTTTTTTTCGTTTTATTTTATTTCATAGTTGGTTTTTTTCCTAACTATTTTTATTATTTCAATACAGTTTTTTCTTTAATTTAAAATAAAAATAAAAATTTAAAAAAAATAGTGGCATGGCCCATAAGTGCCATAGGCCCATCAGTGCCATAGTGGTTGATCCCAGTCTCTGCTGGCCGAGTGGTGTCCTGCCTCCTCCGCAGGCTCTATTGCATCATGGACAGGTCACACTGTTATCGCGGCCCGACAACCACGAGGGACGAGTTGTTTATATAATGTCGAACAAGAGAAAATGGGACGGTTATCAGCAAAAAGTTGCAAAAAAACGAGTTGGAAAAAAGGACGAGTCTTCCACGTTGTCCGCCGATACGGAGTATCTGACTGTTCAGCGATTGTCTTCATCAGTTGAGGGCAAGTGTCAGAAATATGTGCGTATTGGGCCGCTTACAATGGTACCTCTTAATACTAAACAGCCGAACTACGTTGGACAGCATAAAATCCGCTTGTCAGAAGCACTTTCGAACATCAGCTGAATGTGATGTGTTGGCAGGAGAAAGGGGCCCGTCATTTACGGATGTTAGTCATATAAAAAACTGGAAAGTTATTCACATTAGGTATGTATTTTCATCTGACGTCACGGAGACCAAAACTATGAAATGGCGGCCATATTAGGCCACGTCCACACCTATACGTTTTCGTAGCGTTTTTCATATCGTTCTCCATCCTCAAGGGAATAGAACAACAATGGTTTTTCTACTTATCTGAAACAATATCGAAAACGCTACGAAAACGTATACGTGTGGACGAGCCTGAGTGTCCAATATCATCCTATGGGAAGGATTTAGGATCTATTATTAAAAAATTTCTGATATTGTATTCACCACCCCCAATGGGGGACAAACAATTCACGTGATTGAAAAAAAAATGAAAAACCAAAAAAAAAAAAAACAAACGATCCATGTTTGTTTTATATATTGGATATAACATTGTAGTTTCACATGATTCAAAAGTGAATCATATGCCAATTAGAATGTGTAATCATGATTATTGTGTTATTCCATTTTTTTATCTGCACCCCACCCTGTTGTACGAACCTTCAACAGGGGGTGTCTATCCAGCATCTAAGTGTTGGAAACTTGGAATTTTTCACTTTCCAGAGGAGAGGCCATACCCCATTTGGAATTTCCAGGCCAGGGGTTGGGGTTCAATTTTTAGTGAAATTTCCAAGGGGGTGGGGTTGATTTGGTCAAATTTTACAGGGGGAGAGGCCTTTTCTGGGATTTTTGTTTGAAAAAAATAAAAAATTTCCGGAGATGGGGTTAAAATGGCTTGGTAATTTATATGTGTGGATTGTTTTATGTAATCCTAGCAATTTTTAATTGTAACTGAGGGAATACACATATGATTCAACTCAAACTATTTTAAAACGTGTGCTTTCTTTTATATAATACTACAGCAATTGTTGCAGAATAAATGTGTAAATGTTATGGCTTAAAAACCCATTGTATTAATCTAGCCTAAGCTTTCAGCTAGTTTTTTTTTGTCTCAATAACTGGGAGGTGGCTTAACTGTACTAGCCCTTATACATAAATAGCCACTTCCAAATTGTTAACAATTTGTCGAGCAATTAGTTGTATTGTTTATATTGGTATAATTTTATGACTCCATAACCATTTTGACTGCTTAATGTTTTAGGTTTCTTGAGTGAGTAGCCATCACTCTACAGTTAGTTTCCCATGATTGACACCAATGCCCAGGTACATGTAGTTTCTTCTCGTGAGCTGTTGCCTAGGCAATCCACCAAGTCGTGAGAGATGCTGATGTAGAAACTCCACCAATGTCACAGTTTCAAAAATACCAGCATCTATGCCATGAGTGAGATTGTTGAAACTTGGGAGATTAATAAAACCCAAGAATGGAAGTCATTACTCTTCAATTGGAAGAGTTTACAATAAAGGAAAAAATGGTATGTGTCGCATTTTAGTGATCCTGTGGAAGTCAAAACTTTCTGTTGACACAGAGAAGTTTGCCAGTGGTGGTGGATTCCGGGGATGCATTTATAGCTGTGGCAATTTCTGGTATGAGGCCTGGAAAATACGTCTTTGAAACGATTAGAAGGCAAGACGATACAATTGGCTCTATCATAGCGTAGTTGTTCGGGTCAACACAAATTCATACACACGGAAGTTCGGTCCAAATGAATGCCCTAGCACGGGGAAACTTTGCAAAGGCACTGGAACAAGAAAAGCCTGAAGAGTTTTTTTGGTGACACTTTTGCTTATAGCAAAGTGTACTTTGCCAAATACAATGATGAGCCTGTGATGGTATGTCACACTCTGGTACAAATACTTTGATGGTCCCCCCCCCCCCCCCCCCCCCCCCCCCCCTATTCTGCAAGTTTGTGAACAATCATGGGTTTCCCACAACACCAGGTGACATAATTACCATCAGCTGTATTAAGTGAGCCTGAGGTTGGTTTAAAAGCAGTATGTTATTGTCACTACACCTATGTGAATGTCAGGACAGCAGCTAATGGTTTCTTGACATCCAGGATCGTGAATTACACCCTACTGTGATCCCTGAAATTGCGAGCACAAATCTCCACTGGACACAACAGACCAGAGTATTCTGTTCTGTTTCAGGAAATTTATCTCACCAAGCAATTGAGAATTTCTTGACATTTCATGCTTGCAACAAGTATTGTGAATTACTTAAACTTAAGTAAACTCTTGGTGGCATAGTCTAGGCAATTAACTCAATCAATGAATATTTTAAAAAACAATTTGTATGCTGATAGGTTGGACACCAGTAATTGGCATTTCATTTCACTATACTGTACATGTACATCAGTACATGCAAATATTTGATTAAGTGCCCTAGTTGTAGGCAATGAAAATTCTTTTTCCAGTGTAAACAAATGCCCACTGGAGGTCACAAATAGTACTGCACGCACTATCAAATAACAATTTTGACAAAACAATCAAAATATTTTGAAAATTCAGAATCTTGATGGTGTGGTTGCAAGTGATGGAAATCCAACATGTTGTGCATGACCTGTCGTGCATGAACTTCTAAACACAGGGACCATTACATGCTGTTCATTTTATAAAATCTGCTGGTTGTTTGACCTGTTTTGGTTTTTAAAAAGGAAACACTGTAATATAGCATCAGGACTAATATTGGCATCAGTGGACATGTTAAAAGTTTTAAATGGACTCTAACTTAGTTATTATATAAAATTTGTCAGATTTCAAAAGTTATTTGATCAAAGAAGCATTAAAAAAAGTTAGTAGCATTACTGTTGTGGCAATAGAAGCGTTCCTAAAATATCGTTGCAATACATGTATATTCCTCAAGTTGATCAATTCATTTGATGAAAATTATTGCTAACTTCCTGTTTTGAATTTGACTGGTTTCTGTTTTTTAAACAACCAATAATAAACATGATTATTTGCCAAACACCAATCAAATTCAAAAGGGAGATTAAAAACAGGGAAGTTGTCAATTAAACTTATGAAATGTGAATTGTTCAACTTGAGCAATGTATTGCTAACAATTATTTTAGGAACGCTTCTATTGCCACGGCAATAGTAAGCAGTAAGTAGTGTAAGTGCCTTATTTGGTAAATAATATTATTAGGTAATTACAGTGCAGTACAATTATTATACTCTATTGGTTCATCAAATTGGCTTTTAAAAAAACAAGAAGGCATATTGGCTGCCTCAGCTGGTTTCATATCTCATCTGTGTTTGGGAGGGATATGCCTTTCACACTCTATACGAAAAGCGATTATCTAAGAAATCCTCTGCCACTTTCTAGGACACAAGACAACTCTGCAACTTCTTGTAATTGGTCTTCTGTGATGTGTAAACCACACTTTTCACCATCATACTGTTCAGGATAGTTGTAAATGTGATCAGGTACACCTGTAGGAAGGACTTTATCCTTTTGTTTTCTGGTTCGGTGAGTATTCCACACAGACACACGGAAGATATCAAGCTCCTTCTGAATGACTGGAATATACACATAGGCTAGTAAATTTCTATATAAAGAAAACATATCAGTGCAATGTTGAGAGATAATTTGGGCCCCCTGGTCTATTGCAAATGTGTGACAATATTCAAGCGTTAAAGGTGCAAAAACTCTTCAGGAAGTTCTGGGGGTCTTTGAAGTGACTTTTCCTTTGTTTTAAGATTTTTAACATTTTGATGGGTGATTTTCAATAACTCTAAAGGTTATAATTGGATGGAACATTGTGACCCGAATTTTGTACTCGAGTCACAACTTGCTATTGTTTTCACACAGTTTCACGCTTCACAGTTCTACGCCTCTTTCATTAAATACAACTCTAGTCAACGCGCCATTTTATACATGTCCCCGAACACGTCATCGGTCCACGGATATCCAATACCTACAGGGGGAGGGGTGAGACATCAAAGTTTGCCTCAATTGATCACTTATATGTTTGGGCACCTGGTTTGGGTACCCGCCAAACCAGTGTACAGTAACACTGTACCAGCATGTAAAACACCATGGATATGGCACTGCACATACTCAGATAAAACAATAACTTACTGTATTTCTTCAGAGTCTATTATTTTACTTAAATTTTTAGTTATCATACCGGTCAGTGATGTCTGAAGAGTCATAGCCTCCATTTTCTACTAGATTGGTTAATTGTTCTTTGAAGAATTTTTCCATACGGTGATGCAGTTCCCTCCACCACCGTTCTATCTTGTTCTGGGGTTGAGGGGTGGACTGTTGAGGGACCTAAAGGACACTGTTCAACTGAATTTTCTAGAAATTCTCCATGTTGGTCATGCCCCATAAAACAGTGTATTGTTTGCCAAGACACCAGTTTCTGTTCCCTTGTCCTATTCTAATCATTTTTGGCAATACTACAAGAAAACAGTGATAAAATGGTAACTGCAATTTCAGCTTACCACATGCAAAGAGGTACTAGTTTTTATCTCCCACATAGTACATACTGTACCCATACTGAAGGAGAGAAACATTACTGAACGCTTGGACAACTTCAACAAAGGATATCAGGTTTATGAGGATATCCTCTCAAATCTCCTTACCTCTACTCTCGTATAAATAATCAAAGTAAAATCTGCCAATCTAACTTTAGGGTCATTGTGTAGTGGTCCCATATTTTCCTCAGAAAATTCATCCTTGCACTAAATGCATCCTGACCACCATAAATGCATAATGTGAAAACATGACTTTTGGTAGCCACACAATAAATATCATGGCCATCCAGTGGTGACATTGTGTAAGTCAGAACCCTTTAAATTCAGATAAATATGACAATCAATACAATAGTTTCATGGTAGGCATTTGCTTGGTGTACAAATGTCTTGATATTCTTCCTTGGTTCCTTTTTTGGGGGGGTTTGTTTTTAAAGTACTATAGCTGTACACATGCAGTATATGATGTTTTACTTTTCGCTATCTAGATGTCTAGAATATACCAAACGGGGGGGGGGGGGGGGGGGGGTGCCCCACACAGAATATTATTTTTTAAGCAATATCAGGCAACAACCTAAGACAAAAAAAAAAGAGTGGAGGTTGTTTGACTTAATCGATGCATCAGTTCAACTTAGTCTTGTGATGTCTGTTAATGTATGTTGTAACATGTAACATTGTTTGATGGTGTTAACAATTTAAAATGAAGCACCCCATGGAGACATGGGTCATATGTGGGGAATGGTTAGGGATTTGCTTGTCAAACTTCTCCCATGGGTCAAGGCATTAGTGCAGTTATGAAATTGTCAAATATGATTACTGAGATGGAATGTCAGGTGCATTTGAGTTCAACTTTAAGACAGGAGACTGGTCACAAGTAAAAACCAGTGAAAAATGCTGTAAATATCATGGATTTCTTTCTGATCCCCAGATCCCTTTGTATGTCAAATAATATTATTAAGACAAAGTACGAAGTAACTCAAGGGATCTGGGGATGAGAAAGAGATCCATGATATTATTTTAGTAATTTATACTCTAAGTTAACATTAATACATGTAGGTTAATTAAATTCCCCCAAATATCTTTATTTTGTTCAAATTATTTAGTAATTACTCAGGCTACCGGCCAAGTCTAAGATTTTCGACTCGGTTCCTGTATTTTAGTTTTTTTTTTGTTGAGTCACAAATTCACATTTTTGCACATAACTACTTTTCGTGCTTCTGGTGAGTTGTTTGTTGCTCACTTGTTAGCACAATTGTCCCCCAGAAGGTGTGACAATTTTCTTTTTTTTAAAAAAAACTGAATTCCCCATGTTTCCGTTTTTCCTAGGGGGGGAGGAATGACAAGTGCACAACGTTCATACAAATCTCATTTAGATGTCAATTTCGAACATGAATTAAGAGTGTATACTTACAGATGACGTAAATGCTTCCTTTCTTCGAGGTCTTTTTGGCTCACCTACACCTCCCCTGTCTTCTAATCCTTGCGGATTTACTTCATACATCACATCGTAAATTAAGTTTCGAGGCACATTTAACCCATGAATTTCACGAACTTTCTTATGGAGAGCTCTATAGCCAAGAAGACGTCCAGGACCTTCCATCTCTTTTCGAACTGCCCTTTCTACAGCCTCAACATCGATGTCATAATCTGTAAACTTTATCTCGAGAAATAATGAAGACGACGTGAAAGAGTCCGACTGCTCCAAGCATACTGGGGATATTTTGATTTTACAAAATCTAGAATTTCATTTTTCCTTAAGTTCTGTTGTACGTAACGCACTAAATCGTTTTTAAGCTCTACATCTTCTTGCCATTCACAATTTCTGATACGCGCCATTTTGAATTACTGGTGAACCACTCGGCCAGCAGAGACTGGGATCAACCACTATGGCACTGATGGGCCTATGGCACTTATGGGCCATGCCACTATTTTTTTTTAAATTTTTATTTTTATTTTAAATTAAAGAAAAAACTGTATTGAAATTATAAAAATAGTTAGGAAAAAAACCAACTATGAAATAAAATAAAACGAAAAAAAATAAAAAAATAAATAAAATAAAACAAAATAAAGTAAAATTTAATGAAATAAATGTATTTAAAAAAAAATATTAATTGTTTCTTGAAATGAAAAATCATGTAAAGATTATTTAAAGAATACCAAAAACTGCTATGGCACTCCTGGGCCACCATTACACAGGTCAACAGTATCAGTTGAGAAAAAGAACCCTATAAAGCACATTGTTTTGCAATATTAAATAATACTCGGTTCATATTTGACAACTTTTTTTTACCGAATTTCTTTTTATAATATCGCGTATTTTTTGTAAATCATTAATTTATTTAATAATTACCTTGCTCAAATCCAAAGCCTCTTCTTTAGAGCAAACGTGTGCTCTTCATCAACTTGATACCGCTCCAACCAGTTAACCAAACCTTTCGGTTTCGGGTATATCAAGAGAAAAAACGTTCATGATTCATCCTCACTTGAACTGCTCTTTACAAACAACTTCCGAATTATAGACGTTTTCGACATATTACGCAAACAAGAGAATTTATATCCCCAGATCGAAGAAATAACGCAAAGCTTTATAACAAAACGTGAGCACTGGACTGAACTAGATTCGATCAAATTCAAGACTGATATCGCGAACGTGTGATGGAAGTTTATGAACTGACTGAGCGATGGGTGTCGGCATCAGTGATGTGACAGTCATTGTCAGAAAATGAAAGTGTTATAGCCAGCTTGGCCACTTATTTTTTAGCTCTTTATTTGGGGGGGGGGAAAACGTCCCAATGAGGACAAGGAAATGGATGACCTCAGCGTGTACAATAAGCCCTGTCATGTAATTAAATTACCGCTTAATTAATAGTTTTGCGCGAGACAAAAATTATATTTGTGCATGCAAAGGAAAAGAAATAATATTCTTAAAAAACATTAAAAAAGTAAGTCATTAGTTGCATTTTCGTACGGACTATTTAGTCCAAGTTTTGACGTGTGTGATATTCACGTCTAATTTTATGAAACATGTGAACTTGAATAAAAATTCAGCATTATTTATTATGAGTGCTTATTTCAACCACCCTCTACTAAACTGTCCATGCGTTTTGCTTTTCAACCAAGATTCAATTACCATTTACCCAAAATAAGAACAAGGCTCAGAATATTGGAATAATATTATATATCTAAATGCCCACCCCTTCCATTGTTTTTTCACATATGCCCCACCCCGGTTGTTTTCAAATGCCCCACCCCCGTTGTTTTCAAATGCCCCACCCCTGGGAAGGTCAAATGCGAGTGACAGGACAGGACAGGACAGGACATGACATGACATGACATTAAAACCAAATTTTTAGCATATTTTGCGACCCACGACTTTACCCGCGACCCACGACTTTACCCACGACCCACGACTTTTTACCCACGACCCACGACAGTTACTCAAACTAATTAAGCTTTGCATCTTGTGCCTTTCGCACTTTGACTATGAGTGCTTGACAAGAAAAATTCTAAAGAAAGCTAAGGAATATATATATATATATATATATATAATATATATAGATATATATATATAGTTATATATATATTCGTATATATATATATATATAATATATTATAAAGCCAAAGGAATCTATACTACCAGTGAAATGTACGGGACAGATCGCGACTCGACGAAGTCCGAGCAGCATTGTTAAAAGTCGCTGATCGTATTTCTCCGATCAACAGCTCTTCGTCTTCATCTTCAAATTCGAGTTCAATTTCTCGTAATTCGTATTATATTTACATAAATTTACATAATATTTGTCATGCCAACTTAATGTCTTGCTGTGCTCATGTTTATATTTTCATATAAATATTACAGCCATTTCTTCCTTTCTTAATTTACTAGAGCGGGGGGAGGGGGGAGTGGGGGGAGGGCTATATGGCGATTTTGAGGGGATGACCATAAAGGATGACCATTAAGCACAATTATTATTATTACCTATCAGTAATATTTTTTTAGAAGCCTGACAATGTGTTTCATATAACCTATACACTGTACGTATGCAGATACCAAGCTCTGATAACCATCAGCCACCACCAAACAATATGTACGTCAGTCGTCAAACGTCTACAAATAACGACAGTCAGCCAATGAACATCTTCCTGCTGGTCCGTCGTGCTGTTGCAGAACACAAGAGGTTGTTTAGTTTTGCAAAAAAGAGACAATATTCTTCAAATACAAGCAGTAACAAAAAAGTTAGAGCTACCTTCATGTACGCTGAAGTTGTGTATGCCTAGCTTCACACAAAGGCTACAAAGCTCATCCATCAAAATGTTGAAGGATAAAACTAAACTATGTAATAATGCTGGTCTGGTGGTATAAGTTGCAGCTTAAATTTGGAATTTGAATGGAAACAACAGCTCATTTGCATGATTAAATTCTGAATAAGATATCCAAAGCTTAATGGAAGCTGGTGGGTATGAATGAAACTTCTGCTATTTCAGCGGGGTGGTGGAGGTGCTGGCTTCCATGCATTAATCCCCCACACACAAGCAGTCGCTTGAAGGGACATCTGTGGGCAAGCAAGGGGGGGTATAACATTAGGCCTCTTCAAACAGTATTCAGCTTAAATCCTGTTGTGGAGACTCAAGAAGATGTGTAGAGTACAAACTACAGTACACTTCAGCATCACAAGTTAGTATTGGAGGATGAATGTTGAAAGATTAAAATTTATAATACTATTCTGTTGGTTATTTACACTACTGTAGTTTCCTTTCACTGCAGGAAAACCATTGAGGGTCCAATGGTTGATTGTTTTATCTCGTGGTATATCAGTTCCTATATAAGGAGGATGAAAAAGCACCAGGTCCACGCACAGTTCTCTCCAAAGTCAAAGGTTTGATAGGAAGTCAGCAACATGCCTTTCGTGACTGCAATATTATTGCTTCCTCAAATTAGTTTCCACCAAGAGATTTAGGAGACAAAAGAAAATGTCACTTCATGTGACATTTTCCGCCAGTGGAAATTCCACTCTTACATATGCGTTATGAAAACATATTTGCTGATATTTACATGTAACAACTTGGTCAGATGTGTTCTAATTATAATTGTATATCTGCATGACAAAATACAATGTGGGGATCAGATTGCTTTTCTGCCATTGAATAAACATAGTGTATATAGATAAATTCTGGATAAATAGTTACACTATACAGGTCCCTGTAAACTCTAGTGTGATTGAAAGTATAAAAAAATTGTCATTTTACTATACATGTACATGTTTTGTTTTAGGTTTCAGAAAATATCCATAAACACCCTCCCCTCCCCAATAAAAAAAGCACTTGGAAACTGGGTTGGGATTTCCATAACGCGGATGCGGATAGACGGACGGACGGGGGAAAAACGGACAAAAAGGATAAAAACGCGGATGCGGACAAAAAGGATAAAACGTCGGATGAGCTTTGATCATAGTTTTGGTGATAAATAATAATACAGCATACTTTTGTTACCCCCGGCAAAATTATTAATTATTTAAAATTTATTCGGCAAAAAATTATAATTGAAATTTTCTACAGCTTCAGAAAAAAACCCCGATTACTAATCAAGAAATTTGGGTGGGTTTCTGCATGAAATCATTTAGTCTCCGCGGTCACCTTGGTTTATAACGGTGATCGATCTAGTTGACAAAATACCTTACAACAAATAATTACAAGCCAAATCTTTCCAGTTGGATTATTTTCCCTTGTAGCGCTTCTGTAAAATTTTGCGTGCGTATAACATCGAATGGCGCCGATAAATAACAAAGGGAAAGCTTTATATTCGTTAGTCTATAGAAAAATGTTATATAGAACCAACTTAAATCAAGTTGAAGTTTGTTTAATTTCTCGCCAAAGCTATATAGTGATTGTCGGTAATCTATATCAGGTGCTGTATTCCTTCCCTCTTGTCCTGACACAGCTTGGCCACGTCATGCTGACTTATAAAACTGAAATGCAGTCTTTAGCCTGCTACAAAATTTATTTACAACATGCAACCGGGCGAAGAATTTTATACTCTAATAAATCCGCTGCATTTCAGTTAAATGTAAGCCGGTTTTTCCCGCCGAAGCAAAAATTTCTAGGCCTTTTATTATTTAAAAACACCCGAGTTCCGCTCTACTTGGAGATACGGGTCGTTTTAAACAAATCCCTCTATTCAAAACACTCTATTTAAACCATATGTATGGGTTTTGCAGCATGCGTGTGCCTTCGGCTCGAGCTTGTGTATTTAAACTGGACTGGACTAATAAATCTGAAAACCGCGCACTATAGTGTTTTGAATAGAGGGATTTGTTTAAAACAACGGCTTATCTCCAAGTGGAGCGAAACTTAGCCTGCGTGCAGACTTCACCCGTTTCCGTTCCCCGGAGGGTAAAGTCTGCGCAACGGAGCCCGAAAGCTTGTTATGCTGACTTAGCATTTTGCAACGCTATCCAGGCAAAACTTCCGGTTCGTTGGCCGCCTAAAGGTCAGCATGGCTGAATCTTGTGCCGTGTGTTCAGAGACAATCTAAAAATTTGGCACGACGTTTTCTTTACCATCTCACTCACCACTAGACAGATTATACAATAACCCTTTTATTTCTGACGTAACAACCACAAACCACGCGATACGCACGATATATTATACTATAACGAAACGACATAATTAAACCTGTTTACGTCAACTACCGACATGGGACATTCACCAATTTATAAAGCCGACCACGGATGCCAGTACGTTACGGACTACACCAAAACTACACAAACATTCAGTAAGACTTCATTTTTATTTTTAACTTGTCTATTATACTTCAGTGTTACACGCGCCTTCTAATATCTGTAATTTCGTCTTAACATTACTGATTTCAACATCGACTCAAAATCCCTCCTGAAGAAGACTGGAAGGTTGAAACGTGTCGAGGGTTATCCAAAGAACACAGACCTACATGAATTCTTCCACACTTCATTATTCTCCCAAACATACATCAAACCGCAGGCATATTTTATGACCTATCGACTGAAACTAGACACTTCATGTGAAACTTAACTGCTGTGGTCAAACGTATAAAAGTATTATTAGACTCAAAAATGAGCGGGAAAATGGCAAATTTATGAAACATACCACTAATAACAGTGCATTGTAGCTGCTGTGGTGGAACACAAAGTATTATGCTCCAAATTAGTCCTCACACAACGCCAGTGAAGGTTTCATTACTCACCATTTATATAAAAAGTGATTAAGCAAATGCGCTTCATCAAGAGCCACTCCAAACACAATGTATTCAACACAGCTTCGTCCTGTTCCTTGTAAATTGCGGTTGCGTTGATCCCACGTTCGTTCAAGTAGTTTTGTAATGGGCTAATCACTAGCAAAATGCTTTTCCCTGAAGCTTTTTCTAGTAGAACATGGGCGATATCGGGATTGATTGAAAATGATTTGAAACGCAAGCGATTTCCCATATTAATTAGCCTGTTGGTGCGCTAAAGTAAATATTCTCCCCCTGAAGGAAATTACGCAACGCCTGGACTTGCTCTGGGTACATCTTATCAACATTGACATAATAACATGCCAGTTTTAATGCTTCCTGGAAGTTTTCGCTGAAGAATTCATTCAAACCACTGAGACCTCCGAACGCAAATGCCATTTTTTAATACAGCAACGCTGTCAACGCGTGTTTATTTCCGGCGCTGTTGTTAGCCAATGGATGAACGGTCCAAAAAAACTTGGAACAACATTTCATTGGGCGAGAAACAATAAAACATTTAATCCAATTTACTTCCGATAACAAGCTTTCAGGCCCCGTTGCGCAGACTTAAAAGGCCTAGAAATTTTGGTTTCGGGGGCGAAAAACGGCTTAGATTTAAAAATGCAGCCGACTTATTGAGAGGAATTCTTTGCCGGTTGGATGTTGTAAATATACTTTGTGCAGCCGTAAAGACTACATTTTTTATGTCAGCGTGACGTGGCCAAGTTGCGTCAGGACGACGGAAGGAATTCAGCGATTAGCACCTCACTATACGTATTTCACCAAAATACTCACCGCGCTATCAAATTTTGAGTTTTGTCTCTCAAACTTGGCATGCATAATGATAAATCACTGCAGAAGCTAAGAATTTAACGAAAATTTTACACCTTTAAAAACTGTTGCTACCAGGTGCTTTTTAAATAATAGCGCCCCTTAGGCTTTACGCCATGAGATATTGGCGGTTCTGGTTTCACTCAGAAGCTTCTAAAACATCATATTTTTCATCTCAAATGATCAAAGAATAAAACCATGTTCGCATTTTTTGATA
Organism: Paragorgia papillata; assembly: GCA_035771165.1. Classification (NCBI taxonomy): domain Eukaryota; kingdom Metazoa; phylum Cnidaria; class Anthozoa; order Scleralcyonacea; family Coralliidae; genus Paragorgia; species Paragorgia papillata. The sequence continues at coordinate 884,848 of JAWNZC010000468.1, read as the reverse complement.
GGTATTGTATTCGCTTTGATATTAAGCGGGCAAGTTGACTCATCTTGACTTGGTAAAAACGATGGAAGAAATGAATGTTATTGAAAAAATAATGTACTAGTAAATCTCAAATGCGAACACAGTTTTACTCCTTTACTGTTGTCCAACATTGTGACAAAATTTGGAAATAATTGGATAAAACGCAAGCTGCCAAGATCTATTTTTGTAGACTGGGAATTGACGAAATTTTCTTTCTCTGTGACGAGGATAAACGATTTGGCGGGGTTTTGCCCTTTTCTGTGGTTTCCCCCAGGGGAATTAAATTGGCATTTTTAACTCCCACTTTAACTCGGGTTTTGGAGTTAAAAGAACTCTTCGACGTTAAGGAGTTAACTCGACGGAAGAGTTTTATTAACTCCAATATTGGAGTTAAAATAACTCTAGCAAAATAACTCCACCCGAAGGAGTCAATTTAACTCCAATGACCGAGTTATTTTAACTCTCCGAAAATAACAGTGCACCCACACATTTAATCATCCACAGGACGAAAGTCATATATTTAAAGACATTTAAGCGTTGCGTTATTTAGATTAAAGATGTCTAAACGCCTTTAATGCACGGCGTAAATGCGATTAAAGCTAGACTAATCAATAATCGTCTTTATCGTTGTTTAAAGATGTATTTTGAAAAAAGACGCATTTAAGTGTTTGGAAAGTGTAAATTAAAGGCGTTAAAGACCATAACAAAACTTTAATCTCCTTATGACCAGACGTGTAAAGGAGTTTAAAGGTGCCAAAATAATACTTAGAGGGATCAAAATACAAAATCGGAAATGTTGCCATGAGAACGGAAAAATATTGACTCAACGAAAGCGTATTCTCAAATGTTGCCACGGAAACAGAAAAACATTGACTCGACTAAAGCGTCTTCTCTGTTGTTCTGTACGAGATTCCTTCTGTACAAGTGCGTTTCTTTTAGTTATTACTGCGTTTTAAATTGTTCGATTGCTTTGTTTCAATGTCAGTTTTGACTGGAAAACGTGTGAGTATTTATATTGAAACATGAATTCATCAGAAAACTCTGGTTATGTTTTTTGCACTCATTGCAACGAAGATGTATCCGTATCGACATTCAGACGTCATTTGGCCTTGCAATCAAGAAAAGCATGTTCATCGTCTGATTCGTCTGATTCCGACAGGGAACAAGTTATAACTCATCACGACGACTTTACAGGTAATTCGACTAATAAAATGTTTGTCATTTGTACTGAAGTTCGTTTGTTAAATTCGAAACTATTTAGAACTGTATAGTATTAAATCTGGTTTGCATTCCTCGTTTCGTACATGTAGATGATGTCAGTTGTGCTGCTGTGATTGAAGAAACTTGCGAGGAAACATCTGTCTCTGATGTGTTAAATAACCATTGCGACAACGCTGAGGTAAATAGTAATCATATTTTCATTTTAGGGTATTGGTATAAATACATGATGCGCAGCACCTATCAACGACAATGTAAACCCAGGGAGGGCGGCAAGGGCAGGGGATTTGACACCGAAAAAAACCTAATCAAATTCCCCTAATTAAATTAAGTGGGGGGGGGGGGGATTGGTTAAATTCTGTGGATATCGCCACTCAGGAAGAAAAGTCTATTACACAATATAATCTCTAGAATAGAATATGAATTTATATGCATAAATTAAGAAGATACAGATGCTAATAGCAGCACCCAAAAACTTTTTATATAACAGGACTATTGAGCAAGGTCTTTTAAATACAAAACTTCGACCTTTCATGGAGAACAGGCTTTGATGTGCTTCTAAAATGCTCAAAATATCAAGTCGTGTTTATATATATTAAAAGTATCCAAGATGCACATAATATTAAACTTTGTTAATATTAATACTATTTATAAGTGGTACTAGTTTTAGTTATAAAAACTTTAAAAATTAAATGTTAGAGAAAGTATTTAAATTTCACTAGGAAGATATTGCAGACAACGTAAATATTGTGAATTTTAATAAGCAGAATGACTCACCTCTAGTTTTGTACATGTATATTCCAGATTGAAAACCGCACCGTATCCTCCACCTGTGTTCCTTATGGCACAGTTGGACCAGACCTTATTAAGAAAATTGATCGCGTGACTAAATTTGCCATGCCCCACCCAATAAAATCCCCTACCCTTGCCTGGCCTCCCCACCCCCACCCCATGGGGTTTACATTGATATGTGCATAGTAGCTGTTTCTTAGTTCTCGCTGAACAAGCTGTGATTTAATTGATGTAATAAAACTCATAAATCTCTAAGCTTCAGTAAAACATGTACTTGACAATTATGTCATGAACTTGAAGCAATTACAGTCAGTTGCCACAAGTCAGTTAGTACCTGTTTTCAATTTTGTCCTGAAAAAGGTTTATATGCATGGGTACATCAGTTGTAACTATTACAAAATCGAGTTGGTGATCAGTAGAGGGTGGATATCTAGCCTTTAATAATCAATTTATCCACAAGTAAATGTTTTCCTTGCAAAGTACAGTACAGCTAGACTAAATCATAAATAGACATTGACAAACTTAATAATTTTCCAGCTAAAGACTGCATAATATACAGGCTTGAGCATCATCTTGAAGTCATTGGTAATCAAGAAATAAAATGGCACAAAAAATATTTTGCTACAAATGCCCAATGGGCTTTCTACTTGCAAGGCATAAACAAAATAAAATAGCAAGCCAGTGATGAAGTTTATTAAAGTGTTTACATTATAAATTACAGCTAATTCAAAACTGATTGTCCAAGAATTTTGTATAACTAACTAGTATACATATGTAATTAATGCCCTCCTACCATACCATTGTTACATTATTATAGGGTATGCTGACAAATAGCGAGTCTACAAATTATGACCCTGACTCAGACGTCCAGACTGAAGATGATAACACTGAATGTGAAGATTGTGAAACTGATGACGAAGTTTGGACAGATGTACCAGAGAGGCTGCTGCAACAAGACATCCTTTCTGCTCCTCCACTTCCAGACCCAGTTCCAAAGTAAAGCAAAGTGCATTTAGTTTCTTCAATTGTTCGTTGGTTGCTATACTTTATTTTGATTTGGCAAGGTGTCTGTCATGTTAGCGACAATGGATTAGCATGGTTGCTACGATTCCTGTTGCAGTTCTTTAAAGCAATAAATGTTCATGTTCCAGCTGATATTCTGACTGAACTTATAGTAATTTTCCCTACATCTTTGTTTATGGTTAGACAGCTACTTGATTTAGACCGGGATAACTTCACAAAGTATGTTGTTTGGCCAAAATGCACTACATGTTATGACTACAATCAGTTTGTTGTCAACGTGAATGGCCAACATGTTGTGAAAAGATGTGCAACTACATTTTACTCTCGAGGAAAATCACACACATGTAATGCACAGTTGGTCAAGAAAGTGACATTAAAGAACAATGTGAGCAAGTATTACCCAATTTATTATTATTGCTACGCAGGAATTATAAATTCCCTTGAAAAACTTGTACAGAAGAATGGATTTCCTGAAAAATGTGAGGAATGGAGATCAAGAGGACATGGTGATGGAGATTTACTCACAGATGTTTATGATGCCAAATTATGGAAAGATTTTATGAAATATGAAAATGTAGATTTCCTAAACACCCCAAGAAACTATGGCCCGATGTTAAACTTTGACTTCTTTCAGCCAATGAAGCATCGAAAAGATTACTCTGTGGGTGTACTGTACCTGGTTGTTTTGAATTTACCTCGAGCAGAACGTTTCAAGTGGGAAAATGTAATTGTAGTTGGGATTATTCCTGCCATGGGTCGCAAACCCAAAACTTTAAACACATTTTTGAAACCAGCAGTTGATGAACTGAAAGCACTCTGGAAAGGAGTACGTTTGTCTTCAAGCATAAGCAAAATACTACTGCAATTCAGAGCAGCCTTGATGTGTACATCGTCAGATATTCCAGCATCACGCAAGCTGTGTGGATTCAAAGGACACAGTGCAGAGATGGGCTGTTCACGATGCCTCAAAAAATTTCCTGGGAACTTTGGAGAAAAAAGAGATTATGCTGGATATCAACGTGAAAACTGGGTAAAACGAAAGAATAATGACCATAGAAGGCAAGCCAAATAAATTCAGAAGTGTAAGACAAAATCAGAAGTTGCAAAGCTGTCAAAGCAGTATGGGATTAATTATTTCAGTACACTGTTAGAACTAGATTATTTTGATATTGTGAGATTTTGCTCAATTGATCTCATGCACAACCTTTTCCTTGGTACAGCGAAGTATGTGTTCAAACACTGGGTTTCCGAAGGTTACTTAAATAAGCAACAACTTCAAACAACAGAAAACCGCATTGAAGAAATGGAAGTTCCAGTTGAAATTGGACGGCTGCCAAAGGTAATTTCATCCAATTATGGGTCATACACTGCTGAACAATGGGAAAAATTGGTCACTTATTTACTCATTGCATGCTCTCAAAGATATCTTGAGTGATCAGCATTTCAAATGCTGGCAAACATTTGTACTTGCATGCAGGTACTTATGCAAGCCAGTGCTTTGTCCAGATGACATTGCAAGGGCAGATATGCTCTTACTTAAATTTTGCAAAGGATCTCAAGCTCTCCATGGAAGTACCTATTGCACCCCCAACATGCATCTACATTGCCATTTAAATGAAGTCATCACTGACTATGGGCCAATACATTGCTTTTGGTGCTTTAGCTTTGAGCGGTACAATGGTATTTTGGGCAGCATCACAACCAACAACAGATCCATTGAGTTGCAGATTATGCGGAAACTAACAACATTGAGATTTCTTGATAATATCTCCTTGAATCAGGATTTTGAACCATTTTTTGGTGATGTTATTTCATCACTAACTACATCTACAACTCCATTTGGAGAGCACAGCCCTCCAACAATGGAATTGACCGAGCTTTTGGAGTTTTTTCAAATGGATGCCAAGATGCCTTTAAGTGAGATCAAATGGCAAAATATATGTGCAGTGTTACTACCTAGTCATTACAAGGAAACTCACTTTGATAGTAGTGATATCGATGTCCTGTTACAGGTATATCAAGTTATGTTCCCTGATAGACATATCCTGTTAGAGCACCTAAGTAGGTCATTAAACAAGTATGGAACAATTGAAATTTTTGGGCGAGCATTTGGTTCAAAGATGGCTTACAGAAGCAAGAGGTCAACTGGTATATTAGCAGCATGGCCAACATCTGATGGTGGAATTGATTTAAACAGTAACGAACTATCATTTGGTTTGGTCGATTTTTACTTTTCTCATTCTTTAAAGCATAGTGCTGGAGAATTTACTAAGCACTTATTTGCCTGTGTAACCTGGTATCAGGCCACAAATGACACCATTTATCATGATGTTAACCCTCTCCATGTTGCAAGTATGGTGGATTCCTTTCCCGGAGGCCCATCAAGGTTCATGCCAGTCCAACGAATTTCAGCCAAATGTGCATTTGCAGTTGGTAAGAATGACATAAATATAGGAAGATACATAGCGAGTCCAATGACACGACATTTTGTCTCATAATTATTTAAAAGTAGGTTGGCCACCTGCAGTCTGATCAAATAGGAGCTAGAATTAACCCACTGCTGCCTGAACTGGCCTTGCATTAGATTTAGAACGGCCCTTTTTAATATTTTACTCCTGCCTAATGCTGCCAGAGGATTTTACTTATCCATGAGAGGACCCTCCGACAGCCTTAGGCAGCAATAGGTTAATAAAATAGCATGTAAGGCAAATGTACAAGTCAACTAAATGGACTACAGTCACTAATGCACCTAAGTGGAAACACCACCCATCAAAACATGTTCTAGTTTTCTGCTCTTGGTCAATCTTGACAATCCCACGGTGTCAATTTCGAAACGGTTAACTTTTGAACATGTTTTGATGGGCAGTGTTTCCACATATAGGTGCAAATGATAGTAAGAGGTGTCCTAATATTGGTTTAGTTTAAACTATACACTAGTTAGAAAATACGCTAGTTTTTTTTAAAGCAATAAGAATAATTATTTATAAACATTGAGATAAACCATGATAATTGTTTGGTATTTCAAATTGATTCTTTTCACTATTTAGCCAGTCTCAACATTAATTATATATAACCAATCAGATTGCAAGATTCTTAATACAGTATATTTAAATGTACAACAGTACTGTAATACTAAATATGTATATATAGAGTATTGGTGGAACACCTTTTTATAGACTGCATGATCAAAATATTATTTTGTTTTGTAACATAATTTTAATTGTTTGGCACAGGGGGTGGTCTGGGTATACTATAAAGGTTAATTAAAAGATGTTCACACTTCTAAGACTAGTGTATGTTCATGATTTGCTGCACAGTGCTTTGACATTTTTGAAAGTACTAGCTACATGTAGTAAGTACTTTGAAATACAGTATTTAGCAAAAGTCAGTACTTTTACCTTTGTTGGTTTAGAAGTTGCAGTTCAAAACTATTTACCAGAATTTGAAAAGCCTTGTGCATTAAAAAAGCTCATGTTCCAAACCGCTTTCAGATTTGGAAACTATTGCTTAAAGTACAGGTGTTATATACAAGGGATCATGTGCATGAGCTGTTAGAGTGCTGCCTCTCCCCTGCATGTGGACCGAAAAAAGCCCAATTAGATTACATGTAACTAATAGGACCTAACTTGAATAGGACCAGTTGTCTGAGCTTGGGATCATGTGAGTTGGGTTGTTGGTTCTGTCCCATCTTTTGAAAGTTTTCTCCTGTTTTCCTCCTTATTTCTCAATCAATTCCAAGCGTGCCCATCCCCCATAGGCATTTGACAGGCATTTGGTGATTCACTGTTCTGAGGGTCGGGCATTCACCTCTGCAGGTCATCCCCGGGGTGGGGAATTTGTTGAAGTGCCTAAATAGTATATACTTGCCTGTTATTTTCTTGAAAAGTAACCTGGAAAAAGTAAGTACTGTAAATCTATACTCAATTACAAAAATTATTTTTATAAAAGCACACCACATATTTCATATAGACTTGTAGTTCTAATACATTCCTGATCCACTACTAGCTTTTTTGTGTAAAAATACGAAATATTTCAGCAATTTTTTCCATAAAAATACCGCTGATCTCACAAAAGCCAAAAATGTTGCATGTTACATGTCACATGGGTGGGGCATTTGCATCAATTTCAAGACCCCTCTGTGGGGATTTTGTACAGCTATGCTGACGCCATGGTGGTCAGCTCTAATGCAAAAATTTCGAATGCCCGTCAAATGCCAGGGGGGTTGGCACGCTTGGAATTGATTGAGACACTACTTTAACCACATCTAGCTACTTGGTGGTGGGGGGTGGAAGAGGGAAAAGTGCCTGTTCGCGTGAATATTCTATAGAATATATGAATATTCTATAGAATATTCTGCAGCATTTCTAAAATTTTATAGAATCCTATAGAATATATATATATATATATATCAACAGAGAAATCAGAATATGTTAAAATTCGAAGTTCTTATTACCGATGGTGTCAAAAGAGTGTAACATATTCAAATTTAGCATACTGCTAACTTTAAAACATTTTTAATACAATATACATGCAAGCACTTTCCACCCTGCCACAAAAGCCAAGTTTGTATATGGGGTTAATCATTCACCAATTCCTACATTTGGCCATTTTGTGAAATGTTATGGAGCTCTGAAATTATATCATTAATGGATGGTCGTTTTTCTGGTGTCCCATGTATACATCTCTTTGCTATACTTTGTACTTCTGGTGACCGAGTGTAGTGCACTATTAAAGAAAAAACTTGACCAAGAGAGTAAATATCACTGCCAGTTGAATGGGAGTTTTCCCCCCAAATAATCTCAGGAGCTATATGCTTATAGTATCGAAGATATCTATCTTGCTCCTTTGGTGTTAGATTGTATCTTTTGGCCTGGTCTATCTTCTTCATTTTGCCAAAGTCAATAATCACTGGCTCATACACACCTGTAATGTATTTGTCAATTACACAGCGCGATGACTATGTTATCACTCTTAATATCACAGTGGATAAAGCCTTTGCTGTGAATATGGGAAAGTGCACTGGAACATTTCTCCAAAACTAGAGCCCATTCAGGAATAGGTAACGATAGTTCACCTTTGATAGCTTTAGCAATTGTCACACACTGTCCATCAATGCCATAAAATTCAGTGATAATCATGTACGGTTTTGTGGCTGTATGCATCCCAAATATAAATGGTAAACCTATAAGAAAGTAACGAAAATTTAGTCAATTAGTAATTAATTTAGTATGCATATTAGATCCACAGCTGAATAGTCAGACTACAAAATAGCTCTTGAGGTGCAGCCAAATACATGTAGTCTATTATTTTTATGATCGGTAGCTTAAGAGAAATATATAAATTATAGTGAGACAAATAGTCTTGTGAAATCACCTGGCTTAACACTGATGCATTTGTTTTCAAATGAAACTACAGTGTACAGGGACCCATTATCTGTACGGCCAGGAAACAATTCAACAACCGCATGAAAATCCAAATTTTGTGTAACACACATGTATATGAAACTTTTTTATCAAACTCCTATTGCATGCTACAGCTAGTACATTAATTACAAACAACAATATTCTAATGATATGAAACAAGCGTTCACTGATAAAGCGTTCACTAAATTCAAAACTCTTAAATTTGAAGAAACAAACGAAACTTAATGAAACCACATATTACAGATTACGATCTACTGATGCAACGCCACCAGCTATCAGAGGCTCTATCAAATACCATAAGAAAGGCCATCCATTACGACCCATTGTAACCTGCGTTGGATCGGCACTTTATAATACCTCAAAGTTTTTAGCAGACCTATTGTCACCACTACAAAACCGAAATGGTTATTCAATTTCTAATTCATCTCAATTTGTAAATGATATTTCTAACACCACCATTGAAGATGATGAATTAATGATATCTTTTGATGTCGTTTCTTTATTCACGTCGGTTCCAGTCGACAAGGCATGCAATTGTATCCGCAAGAAACTTGAAAATGACAAATCTCTCCATGATAGAACTAATCTAGATATTGATGACATTATTTCCCTACTAACCTTTGTCCTATCTAATAACTATTTTATTTACAACGATACGACGTACAAACAAATACACGGATGTGCCATGGGTAGTCCAGTTAGTGCTATTATCTCTAATCTCTACATGGAAGAAGTTGAAGTATTAGCCATTGAGAAAGCCACTATTCCACCAAAATTTTGGAAACGCTATGTTGACGACAGTCTCGCTATTTTAAAGAAAAACGCACTCACCACATTCCACAAAACTCTCAACTCTATTGACCCACACATTTCATTTACTGTTGAACATGAACACAACAACAAAATTGCCTTTTTAGATACAGAACTTTCACGACAAAACGGGACAATTGCTATCAACGTTTACAGAAAACCTACACATACAGATCGTTATTTAGATTTCCATTCTCACCATGACAAAAAACACAAAGCTAGCACTGCTCGAACACTCATACACCGATCTTTTCATCTCCCTAACACTACCAACGGAAAAGCACACGAATTAGATCATGTTACTAATGCGTTACGAGCAAACGGTTATCCACATAGATTTATTACAGAGATAACGCACAAACTAACGCATGATATGACACCAACTCCAGAAGAATTAGTGGGCAGGTTTTTTAATTTAGTTGAATCGGAAAAACAACACAACGGCTACGCAGTTCTTCCTTACATCAACGGATTAACTGAGACTTTGACGCGACATTTACGTAAACATGACATTAGGGTTACAAACAAACCACTAAAGACACTACAACAGGAATTCCCTTCTCCCAAATACAGACCACCCTTTGAAGAACAACTAGATGTCGTTTATAAAATACCATGTAAACAATGCGATTGGAGCTACATTGGCGAGACAGGAAGATGTTTTCGAACTAGAAAGAAGGAACACATAAGGAATGTAAAATTTGGACAAAAGGGATCAAATATCGCCAACCACGCTTGGAATAACGATCATGTCATTGATTTTGAAAACGGCCGGATTATTGATAGAGGCAATTATCGAATACGAAAAACTTTGGAATCTTGGCACACCGGATTAACGAAAGAAGCCGACAACAACTCGAAGCCTCTTCCTGGACAATATGCCATTCTACTAAAGAAACAATAACACATTTATTATCCATATCTTATGTCATATCCTGTTATTCTCATTAATATTCTGTTGCTTGTATATATATATAGGTGTAGATTTCCACATTTCTCTTAACCCGTTGAAGGCTGTAGTCTGACAGCCGAAAGCTCGTATTAATAAAAACTTTTATCAGTGAACGCTTGTTTCATATCATTATGTATAAACCTGGTATCGGCTCATATATCTTTTCCAACAATATTCTAATGTTCATTGTTGATTGACATGTCAATTGGCTGCTATTTGCATGTCAGAAAATGCTATTTACATATTTATTAGAAAATACCTATATACTGTATACACTCTCGAACAGTAGTAATATTTTATGTTCAAATTTGTATAGTTACTTTGGGCTTAATTCTAGAATCTGTTGAACAATCTGTAATATGTTCACCAAGACATTTCTAAAATATACCCATGCAAAATTAACAATTATCAATATATTTGCAATATATTACTGTACAATATATCTGGTTTTACTATACTGCATTAGCATGTCAAGTTTCATTACTATATGTTTATACCAGTCAGCTTCTGAGTGTTGCTTTCACTTAGCAGATTAGGCAATTGGTACTTAGTGGCATATAATCATTGTAGAATTAATTCCACAGGAGATCTAATTCTTTGTTCTTTGTTTTCTTCTTTGTTTATATCCTCCTGATCAAGTAAAAACCAGGCTTAATAGCTTTTAAAAATGTGTACTTACCTAAATGATCAAAGGTGTTTATCATCATAGCTTCGTTTTCCACATCAGATGCTGTTGAGTGGTGTTTAAAATGTTTTACAGCAACAATATGACCTCGGTACATTTTTTTTATACAAAGACCAAATGTGCCTTCACCAATTTTGCAGTCTTTCACATCTGCCTAATCTTGGGTATTTGCTTTTTCAATCTGATGGATGGTCCTAGAAAAAAAGATTAATAAATGATAATTACAATTATTGACTAATTTAATTATTAATAACTAACTATTGCACATGTGCGTACATGTAACCCAGGGCTATTAACAGCTTTTCCAAGGCCTTACATATCAAATTATTTCAGGCATATTTCTGTGACCCCCCCCCCCCCATGGTAAGTTATACAAGAATGTTTCTTTACAGCAAATTAAATTTAGTGGGAAAAGAAGGGTGCCTGAATTAACAGATTAGGCCTCTTTTAATTGTCAGGTTGTCAGCAATCTTGGGCCTCCTAGGATCAGTCCCTGACAGTTGACCAGTTAGGCCTCCCCTTAATTCACAACTGGCCTATATAGATTGCAGAAGCCAGTCACTTATAAGAGATGGCTGCTTAAATATATTCAACTGTACGTACACATTTGAGCCCCAAACTAACCTTACTTAGGGGGTGTTTATATGGAGGTGAGCTAGCCTGGGTAACTGAGCTAGCCTGCTTGGTGAGATGATTTTCATTTGTGTTTACAAAAGAATGGCTAGCTCGCTTAGCCGGGCTGGCTTGCTTGTTGGGCTTAGTGTGTAACTTATTAGTTCTGACAAGATGAAAATTTCATTATTTTAAATATGAACTGTACATGAACAAACAGAACTTGTGAATTGTTAATACATGTACAGTATGTTGAAAAAAGCTGATAACAAAAAAACTGTCACATGTACGAGACCGGTCAATCAAGTTTAAATATGGATAAAACCCAGCCCAGATAACCAAGATCACAGTCACACAAAGCGAGATCTCGGCTAGGTGGGCTGGCTCACCTCCCATGTAAATACAAGATGAAAATTAACAAGAAATATTAAATAGCATAAGCACGGTCTTGGCAAAGCAGGCTAGCCCGGTTACCCGGGCTGGCTCACCTCCATGGGCAGAGGAGGATAAACTATGTATTTGTCTTATGACATGACACCTGCCTGCCTGGAGTCAGATACTGCAAATTTGTTATGCTCTGCTAGTACATTATGTTTATTTTTTATGTTCTATTGATCATACGATTCGGACCATTCGGTACTTGACGTCTAGTGACTACAACACACTCCCACACTGGCAGTGCATGAGCCAGTGACACATATGTTAATTTTGGTTGTATTATAAATAAAATATATACATGCAATTTACTCGTGGTACGCAACATTCTCTCCTCTCTCCACTTATTCCAAAAATTCACTGCTCGCTTTCTTTCCTTATTTGCTTTAACAACTTGCTTGTTGTATTTTGATTCTTGAAGGGCGACGTCATTGTCAAATTTCTTTTTGGTTCTACTCATCAGCCGTTTTCTGTTCTCTTCCCTCGTCAGTTTCCTTTTCTTTTCCCGTTCTTTCTTATTGCGACGACGTCTTTTACGAGGATACTCAAGCTCGATAATGTATTTAAGTTAAAAATAGCCAGTTTTACTTTCAAAATAATAAACGAAAAAGAAACTGTGCCAACAATTTTTTCGAATTGCATTGAAATAGCTTCTGAATGCCATAACTACAATACTCGATTCGCTGCTAAACAGAATTTTAGTAGACCCAAAGTTCGAACAAACTATGGAATACATACATTTAGATTTATTTCATCCAAAATTTGGGAATTAATTGACATTAGCCTGAAGAAACTCACCACTTATAGGAAATTTAATCAATTTTACAAAATGAATCTTTTACAAAATCAACAGTAAACCTTAAATTAATTCACTTTTTACGTCTGTACTCTATTCTATATTAATGTAATTTACCGCAGGCAGTAGATAACTCGAAAGCCTAGTGCTACTTTTGTCTACTGCGCACGATTTCTTTAATGTTATTGCCGGTAAGTGTTGTAAATATATATTGTTAATTTCTTTAATGTTAATTGTAATTGTAATGTAGATTTAATATTGTGCAAATAAACTTGATTTGATTTGATTTACGACGGAGTTCTTCAACATTGTTAGGTCTAGAGAGACGACGTTGCTTCGCGTTTGATTCGTTCTGCGCTGGTAGCACTGAGATTTCTCTCAGATTGTGACGTATCCCACTGGTAGCAAGTGTGCCACTCGCTGTGTGAGATGCCAGGTTAAACTGTGCCATTTCAACCGACTTTACGTAAGCTCTTACCACCAGAATTAACAGAAACGAATTCGCGTTAGTTTCACCACAAGTTCACTGTCAACCAAAAGTCGAAGACTCGAAGCATCTAAATTCCCGCGCGCGCGCGTTTTATTTTATATACATGTCAAATACCCGTACGGGCATTTGTTCCCCCAAAAATTAGGATTTATTTGTACCGAGTTTGTACATTGTCTGTTCTCTGGTTCTGTTGCTATGAGGTGCCAAACACGTCAATATTTCAAACAACCATACAATCTCATTAAATGTTAAATATATCAATAACACATGCAAAATTCAAACAAACAGTAAGAAAATACATGTAAACGGATGACGGGATTTTCACCGCCTGCTTGATGAGATTTTACCGCGTTACTTGATGAGATTTTCCTACATTGCTTGATAAGATTTTCCTGCATTGCTTGATGAGATTTTCCTGCATTGTTTGATGAGCCAATATTCAGCCCAGCGGTCAAATGATGACATGTATGTATTTACTTCATGTAACACTTCTTATATATCCCAAAGTGGAATTTGACGGGAAACTCTCACAACATGGCCGAGAAAGGGAAAGCTACTGTTGCAGACAAACTTTCCGAGGTAATAGACGCAATCAAAGATTCCAATAACGAAACAAAGGACCAAAAGCAGCGTTTACCTGCGAATGAAGAACTTAGAAATCTTTTTCCAAGTATAGCGCCCCACAACGGCAATGCGAGACAAAGTGTCCAAACTGGTCGCGAGAAAAGGGGATCGAAAACTTTTTAAGCAAACGGTCATTCGTTCAGGCAAGACGTTCGAGCAGCAAAAGGAAGCAACCAGCTAAATCATCTGCTACTGTCACTGCAGTTCTAAAGGATGTCTTCTTCCTAATGGACAAACGCGATTGTGTACCGAAGTTTGAGAAGAGAACAAAACTGGTTGAAGATGGGTTCGTGAAATCGGCTGTAAGATTGACATCGGACATGGACGAACAAGCGATTTTTTCAATCATTAGGGATAAGTTCCGTGATAAATTTAATGGTGATGTTCCCCCATTCAAGATTTTGAAAGCCTATGGAACAAAGCTTGTTTCCCCAAACCTAGATGGGGAATGGACGTATAAGGTTCTGAAACAGCAGTGTGGCAATGGTCCGGTTTATGTTTGTCCTAATACTACTATAGTGAGTTCTGACTCCGAAGAAGAGGCTGATAATTTTCCTGCAATGGAAAAACAAGTATCAAGTATTAAACTGGAAAAGAACATGCAATCGTTTCTAGGAGAAGGGTCAGATAAAGACACCTTGAAGCTTAATAAAGCAAAATCAGGTGCAAAAGTGGTACCTATACCTTCTCCTTTACTGAAAGTTACATGTCCTGTTTGTCAGTTGAAGATACCATACATTGAAATTGAAGCACATGCAGACAGTGTGCAGAGATAGCTGCTGCTTCAAGTGATTATGCAAACCTCATAAGAGATGTATCTCCAGCAGTCATTCCAGATGAAGTGGAAGTAATTGAAAATGAAGTTTTCACAGAAAGTGAAACAACTCAAGTCCTTGAACAGGATTTGAAGAAGCTCAGAAAAGTAATCAAGGATGATGTATCAACACAAAAAGAGTTGATGAAGCAGATGACATCTGTCGCCTAAGTATAAGAAGACTATATGCTTGGAAAGATTATGCGGCCTTCTTCAAAAAACCATGGAACAAAAGAAAAGTGAATTGGCCAATATCAGTAACCTTTTTAGGAGAAGCAGCAGTAGACACAGGGGGGCCTAAACAGGACTTTTTTCAGGTAAGTTTTTAAATCAAGCTTTTACAGTAAATAATGTTTATATAAATTATTAGAACCCATTATTTACGCATTACTATCCAATGGGCCTCCCTCACCTTAAACCAATCTAGAGAGGGCTTTTTTTTGTCTTCTGGGGTTGGGGGTGGGGCACTGATCTACTGTATGTAGGCCAGTTGCACGATGTTACGAGTGCATTATTTGGTGGCCACGTGCATTAAAACACAGCCAATAATACTAAATGAAATTGAACTATTTTTAAAGATAGAAACAATTCCTGATGCTAATATCTTCAGAAATTGTCAAATTTCTTTCATTCACAAGTGACATTTGTTATGCATGTAACCCGCCAAAATTATGCCTGTGGCCTGCCAAAATTATGCATGTGCTATGCCATCACTATGATGTCATCAGGGCCCCACACAACCTCTTGGCAGCCCTGTTGAAGGCTGATGACAAAAATATGCTAATCTGAGGAAACTAAGTGAATAGTGACAACTCTTTGCTATCCTTAAGACCGAGTTAAGTTCTGGTTTAATTGTTAAACTTAAGGTCTGGTGTAATACACATTAAGTGTAACAAACCAGAACTTAACTTGGGTCTTAAGGCCAGTAAACAGTTGTCACTATTCACTTAGCTTCCTCAGACTAGCATATTTTTGGACAGCCCTCAGTCACTTTTCTGTTACTTCCTGTAGTTTAAATTAGCATTTTACTTGTGTAAGTAAGGGCAGCTGGGCTTGTTTCAGTTAATTGATGATGATGTCAAAATCTCAATATAACCATTTCACCTTAGTCTCGTCTCTTTTATACAGCTCAAATCTTGGGTTTAAAGGGTTAATACTTTGATCTTTATGCTTTCTTGGCCTCATGTTTTCGTACGTCAAAAACTCAAATCTCAAAAATTTTAGGGGCCCTTCTCAAGTTGGGGCCCAGGGCAACTTGCCCCCCCTCTCGTCTGCCTCCTCCGCAGGCCGTCGTTGCATCATGGACAGGTCACACACGCCGAATTTAGGGCCTGCAAGATCCTGTAAAAAAATTTGGCAAAACTTGGCACAGAATAAATTTGCATAATGAACTACCATTGTTAATAGCCATGGCTATATCCGAAGATTTTGAAGGCCATTGAAGACTTATGACATGAAGGAATTGTTGAAAAAAGCAATTACGGTTGAACTTTGTCAACTTTCGGCCGGAATAATCAACGAAAATGCACTTTAGTCTACCCAGAGACTCTTGGGTTTATATACTTTTTCGGTTTCCACAACAACTGAAACTTGAATTACGCTACACTATAGCCTACAATTTAACAAAATTAAATCTCATTAACTCTTGGTCAGTTGACAGTCTTCGATAGTTAAATAAACCAAAAAACAATACGAAAAACCTGTGCTTTCCTGACCGTTGAATTTGGTTTTGTTCGGCAGATATTTTTTCCTTCAATTCATTTTCGTCACTAAAAATATTATTGGCAAAAGGTCAGTAATTCTAAAACATTGGTTTCTTCATTGTCATGATCTGTAAGAATGTTTAGACCGAATTTCCTGGTGGGTCACAGTGTTAAAAGAACTTGGATGTACGTTTGTCGAACAGCGGCCAGAAAGATTTTGGCATTTTGCAGGCCCTCTCAAAACTACCGCCTCTTAGGGCATAGCTAGTCACACTGTGCATAATGGGATCAGTCCCCATTTTGCTTACAGGATCTGGCAGGCCCTCTCAAAAGTGTGACCTGTCCATGATGCAACGAGGGCCTGCAGAGGAGGCAGCCATCTCACCCCCCTCTCGGCAGTCCGGTCCCCTTCTTACTTCCACTACATGTATTTTCGCACCTAAATCTTATTTTGTTACTTTGGTAAAATAATCGTATTCTTTAGATTTTAGTGGCTACGGCAGACAAAGAACTACAAGACCTTCTATTGTGTGATGAAGGACTGGATATGCTAGACAGCATAGGATTCAGAGGAGTTCCGCAAAAGATCAGAATAACTGCAAAAGATGATATTTTAAAGTAAATTCAACGAGCGTCTTTTAATTTTTATAAGTTCCATAAATCACAATGATTCAATCTATTTCAAACATTTAAAGCATCATACAGAGTTTTCGGTCACTCAGAAATGTTGTATTTGAACGCACGTAAATATACGATATTCTCATATATATATATACGTGTAAAACTATCGGTTCAACGATAATGCTAAATCTTCTTTAAGTGCAGTAAAAATGGATCTTTAATGTAGATTTTTTGTGTTACAGAATAATTCATGGATTTGTGGAAATATGAAATTCATTTTGAGTGTTGAACATGCAGGATATATCAAAATAAATTTCATATTTCCACACATCCATGTATGTAATTATGTGTGCATCTTCCAACATTGTACAGTAGTTAAGATAAATACATATTTTGAGTTAATACTCTTTAAGGTATCTCTGTCAATGCATTCATGCATTTCAAAATGGTTGGGTACGACTTTAGTCATTTGTCGACACTGTATGAGTGACTGTATCATCTTTGTGAATGTCGCTGGGAATTATCATCAGATCTGCTGTTATTTTTTTCAGTTTTAGACCTTAGAATTCTTTTATGTGCGTATAAACTAGCCCTTATGACCTGTTTTAAAGTAAAAATTCTTTTGAATTTGCGCATGAAAACAAGTTCATAAGGGCTAATTTACTATATTAAATAATTTTAACTTGGTGGCCATTTTGGAATAAGGTCTATTATACCGGCACTTTTCAACAAAAAGGCGTCTGTCATTTGACAACAAAACAGAGTGTTCCCTTGACTATGTTTAGCTATATATGTCTGGCTACAATTTTATTCAAGAAAAAAAGATCCATGGTGAACAAAAGGTTAAACTTAACTCTTTCGGATTTTATGGTTTTCACGCGACACAGAATTATACAATAAATAACTGTATTTGTTTTAATTTGTTAGGTCCATTTACTTCAATGCAGTGATTCTACATGCATCCCCAGCACTACATGCATCCCCAACTATCAGATGGAATAGCTGTGAATGGCCTGTTGAATTCCATACGTACAAAGCCATTGATTTATGAAACCATCTTTGTCAAGAAGATGGATGGTATATTTACATGGTCATATGAAGATTTTCTTGGTGAACTCAAAGCCAATTATAGCGAACAAGGTAGCATAAAAAATGCGGCAGAAGTCGATTGCCACAAAGCATTCATGGATGCAATGGAGGAGGTCTTTAATAATGGTGAGTAATGTGTACTATAAGTACATAGCCAGATTACATAATTGAAAAATGACTATTTGAAACTGTAGGGTGATAGTAGCGGGTGCTATTTCAAACGCATTTTCAAACTCACAGCACCTGCAAATGCACCGAGAATATCACATACAGTATAAATACATTACAAGCAGATACTGGAAATTTGTCATAGCAACCATCCCTAGCACAAATAATTTTGTACCGACATGGGCATGAGTGGTTTGATGTCGAATTAGTATATTAAAGACAAACTCAATTTCTCAATATGCACTGCTTATAATTTAACAACTTTTATGAGGAACAGTATTTTGGATATTATGTTCTTCCTGTCCAAGGAAATGAAATAAGCAATTAGCAGCCAATGGAGACGTTTGGGTTCAATCACCGAAGCATGCTGTTTGAATATTAATAAATCTAAATCAAAAGATTTGTGCATGCATAATGAGGTAACATTCAACATAAAGCAAAGCTATTTATTATTCTATTGCCACACCATATTAGCTCGTATTGTGTGTTTAAAAGATTTTGTTGTTCGTTTATGCTATTATCATGTGTAATGGGTGTATGCATGTCGACAGGTGCTGTTAATTTTTGATAGATGGTTGGAAGATGATAAAAATACGCACCTGTCTTCATAAAAAACTGTACTCTACGTGTATTCAAGACATTTTGGTAATACATGTAACTCATCAAATATCCTTTGAATATGATGGTACTACTGTATGTGGAAAGTTAAGAATTAATTTTATAATTTTTTTTAGAAAGTGCAAGTTTGCGACCTGGTCAATTGTTGAAATTTGTGACCGGTACTGAGGTTATTCCACCACTTGGATTGCCCATAAAGATGACTCTACAATTTGTCCATGGATGCAGACCCAATTGCCAATGTCGACCAAGTGCGTCAACATGTGCACTGCAGTTACGTTTGCCTGTGCAGATCAAAAGTAGCGATAACATGATGGATATGCTAAACAAAGCCGTTGTTGAAGGAGCTAGCCTTGATCTTGTCTGAACTGGACTTTTATTCATTATTCGAATCGGCCAAAACATTTATATAGATTTTATATTTTTAAAACAACTTTCAGTCTAACATGATGAAACTTTATAGTTACATGTACTCTAATGGCCGCTTAATAACTCTTGTTACAGTACTTGTTGATATTAAAGTTATTTTCAATTTCTTTGTTGACATTGTTAGGTCACTTAAAAAAATAGTTGGTGATCATTCTTTACTTTTGCCAAAAGGTGGCCAGGCGGTTGGTTGGGTTTTTTTTGTTGTTTTTTTTTAATTGGAGTATACACGACTCTTGTGGCAAGGGTTCCGAAAGATTTGGAAGATTTAATAATTTATCTTGAACATTTAACTTCAACTATTCACAATTGTCCAAATAAACACATAACAAGGTACTTTAATCTTTAATAAAAGCAATCAGAAGAAAATAAGCCGCGGCTTTTACACCAAACGTCTCTGATATAAACGGTCAAGCCGCAGCTTTATATTTTAACTAGCTCACAACCCTGGGTACAACACAACAGCAACTTTAAAATTTAGGCCATGCCCGCTGCTTATTTTCTCTCGCTGTTTATATTTTAACGTCGATAGAAGTTGGGGTTTTTTAAATAAAAAATAAAAATCCTGAGCGGGCCCTTTTTTGTAGGCAGGTGGAGATGATTACCAACTTTTTTTTTTAAGTGGCCTTATTGAAGATGAATCTAAATGTCCTGTACAGTATACAGTTGTAGACTAAGCTAGACAAATACTACATGTATATTTGAAACCAATAGGATCATCCAAAAGATAAATCCTTTGGCACACTAGGCTGTACAGTGTAAAAACTAGTAGCAAGTTTCAGGTTTGTATTGGCCAGATATATTTATTTTTTTATTTATTAACTTTGCCTCAATACAAGACACACAATTAAGATATGAAACTACAAAGTTATACTATATGAGGCTGGGTAACCGCAACAGCTAAAGCCAATTACTGCGGACCCTTAACAAACGAGTTATAAAATATGAGATACTGGACAATCAATCAGACGAAACGGTACGACTAACACACTAATAACAACACGAAGGTACAGTAACGAGATTACGACTACAGTTACATTTAACACACACGCCTTTCCAGGTGCGTGGATTTAACACACACGCCTTTCCAGGTGCGTGGATCGTTAGAGGAGTATGTGACCTTTAAAGCTGTAAGGTAGTACTTATAGAGTTGTGACTTAAAAGTTGTGAGTGATAGAGATTTCAAAATTAGAGTTTTTGGTAGAGAGTTCCAGGTTCTTGTTGTCCGGCAGATATAAGATTTTTGGTAGAGGTAGTCTTACACAATGTTATCATATGCAAGAGCTCTGATTCGATTTCTTACTTCTAAGTAAGTATCGATTCCATGGCTTCCATTAGTAGCCAATAGGTTTAAATTATTGGTTACAATTGCCAATCCCTCATCTTCAAGATCAAAGTTTATGTCGGGGACAACAACATGGTTATTTGTTTGCAGTTCCGCAACAGGGCCATCATCATCTACTCCATAAAAATCACCATCATCAACATTATGTTGTTGAGGACCAAGATGCCTTGGGTGGGATACTGTTAATAACTGTAAAGGACTTTGATTATTTTGCGATGACAGGGGATGATTGTTCCACTGACTTGCAAATTCTTGTAAGTTGTGGTTTATTCTCTCTGTGAATACAATCTCTAAGGCAGCTAGATCTACATTATCATCTGGGTCAAGTATGCCACTATTCTACATATACATGAAAATATCTTTAAAGTAGGACACCACGCATCCCCCAACGTCCAACCATAGTCTATGCGTTGATTGTGAACCGAGAGGCCAGTAATTACAGGTCTGTCTTGGTTGCCTAGATGATTCAAACACCAACGAGCAACTGCAATGTTCTCTGTTCCATGGTCACATCGTACTCTCAAGGGATATCCAAATAAGGAAATTGCATGGTTGTTGCAAGGTTATTCGTTGAACATCTAAGGTACACTACTGCTCTTGAAAATCCATCGCGGCATCTCTATTTAACGGAATCAACGCAATCGACGGAATCGACGGAAGCGACGGAATCAACAGAATCAACGGAATCTGCCGGAAATTTGGTTAATCGCTTAGTAACAAACGGTTAATAAAATACATTAATTTACGTTTATTAGCTGAGACTGAAACTGATCTGTCGTCGATACTTCAAGTAAGGTTATTGGATTAGACATATTACGTACATATTACGCGTAATTGTTGAAAGAGATTTTATATTTTTGATTGCTATGATTGCGCAGTGTTAAGTCGGACACAACCTGTGGGTTGATTAACAGAAAAAGATTTTCGATTTTTAATTAAGGATCATAGCAAAACCACCTTTTGAAGCTTGCTTAAATGTAAATAAAAAAATCAGGGGTCTTCATTTATAAAGATATATATATATATATACAAGTTCTCTCTGTCTGTTGAACTCATTCTTTGAATCATAAACACGGGTATTTTTATTAAGACGATTACATTTAGCGTTTTCCGCACGTAGAAGGTATACTATTGCGTCATGATTGCACAAATGCAACAAATAAATTTTGTAATAAAATTTTGTAGACAAATTTACTAAATATTTCCTGTCATCAGTGCCGAGTAAACACCTTTGCCGCGCGCATGAAATGTCCAAAACATGTATATCTTCCGCCTAAATATTATTTGTGCCGCTAGTAGGAAATTATGTGTGTAAATTTTAGCGTATTTTACGACCCTCAGCTTGCAACCCTCGATACTCGACCAAAACCCAAACTCCTCCAGGAAGACCTAATTTTGAGGGGTAGTGTGGCCGTCTTTCTTACATGCCTTTATTTACTAGGGGATTAGGGATATAAGATTTATATTTTAAAAAATTGCACAATATTTTCAAAGATGTGTTTTATAGCATAGTCAAAAACATGCGTGAATGTTTAATATGATCTAATTCATATATATGTTGAAGCTTCGAGCTTTAGTTCACTTAGGCAACTGTATGGTTAAAATCCAATATAACTATCAGTTGTCTGTGTGGAATATCCAATCAACAATTTATTTGTTGCATTTGTGCAATCCATGACGCAATAGTACCTTCTACGTGCGGAAAACGCTAAATGTAATCATCTTAATAAAAATACCCGTGTTTATAATTCAAAGCATGAGTTCAACAGACAGAGCACTTGTGTATTTATATCTTTATAAATGAAGACCCCTGATTTTTTTATTTACATTTAACCAAGCTTCAAAAGGTTGTTTTGCTATGATCCTTAGTTAAAAATCGAAAATCATTTTCTGTTAATCAACCCACAGGTTCCGTTGTGTCCGACTTAACACTTAGTAAATTTAAAATGAGACACGTATATTTGCGCAATCATAGCAATAAAAAATATAAAATCTCTTTCAACAATTACGCGTATATATGTACGTAATATGTCTAATCCAATAACCTTACTTGAAGTATCGACGACCGATCAGTTTCAGTCTCAGCTAATAAACGTAAATAAATGTATTTTATTAACCGTTTGTTAGTAAGCGATTAACCAAATTTCCGGCAGATTCCGTTGATTCCGTCGATTCCGTTGATTCCGTTAAATAGAGATGCCGAATCCATCGATTCCACAGTGAATCACAAAACGCCAACGTATCAATTTGTGATTTCCATCAATGTGCCTGTTAAATCATGGATGTGCTATTGGTCACATGTACTGTACATGATAATTACAGCAT
The DNA here is from genome assembly GCA_035771165.1 of Paragorgia papillata. NCBI lineage: Eukaryota > Metazoa > Cnidaria > Anthozoa > Scleralcyonacea > Coralliidae > Paragorgia > Paragorgia papillata. The sequence goes on along the minus strand of JAWNZC010000468.1, from coordinate 861,861 downwards.
TTTGTGGTAATGTATACAGGAGTCTAAACAATTATTTTCACAACTTTCTAACGCTATCAATGTCAACAGAAAATGTTGACTTGACTAGATTTAGAACCTGGATAAAAAAAAATTCTACTTTTTCAATATACTGTAGCTTAGTAGGTGTGAGTTCAAATCCTGTTCGAGTCAACATTTTCTTTAGACCCTGGCAAGAAAATATCTGTCTTTATGTTTCTCTGAAAATGATGAATCTTAGTATTATAGGAGTCTGCATGGGAATAAAATAGAAATAGAAATATTATATATATATATAGGTAGGGCTATGAGTGTGTCTTGATAGCACAATAAATACATGCTGATGAATGCTGACATAATACTTACCACAAATAGTTGGCCCCTGGAACGTTATACGTCCTTCTCTTAATGCATCTTCGTCTTCTCTCAGCAGGCGACTAATTGGATCCACTCGCATTATCGAGTCTCTTAATCGTCCACGCTTTACTCTCAAGCCCCTACTACGTAATGAGCCTATCATTAAACGCTCTCCACTACGGGGTGCTTGCGCTAAAATGTCTTCCACTACCTTGTCAAGTTCTTCATCAGTCAGTTCAGTATAATTGCTAATTTCGAACTCGTTTCTTCTACGCAGAAGGGTACTACAAGAAACACCCAGCATTGATGCAATCTTAGACCACGAAAATCCCAGCTCTTGTAGACCTTCGACTTGATCTTTGGAGACCACAAGTCTAGGCCTTCCAGCAGCTCCGTTTCTTGACGTGTTTGGAGTAACGGTTTCGTTTTGATCGCGGTGCTCACGGTGCTCCTCGCAATTGTTGAAAACCTTCTTCATCTCATTTTCAAAGGCAACAATAAGTTCGGGGACAAGGTTCCTCACTGCCTCAACATGGTTGAATGCCGTATAAACAGCACAAAGAAGAAAGATAAATTCTGAAACTCGTGTCGCCAATATCTGAATAGTAAAATCGTCTGACACAAAACGAAAATTGCACAAATCTTCGAATAAAAAGGCACCGTGAAGTAAAACTTGTCGCAACTCATCCGCCATCTTGAAGACACGTTATTCCAGCTTATATGTCATATTACGCCGAGAGGTGACGTGACCGCTGGGCTGAATATTCAATATTGCTTCATCAAGCAATGCAGGAAAATCTCATCAAGCAATGCAGGAAAATCTCATCAAGCAATGCAGGAAAATCTCATCAAGCAATGTAGGAAAATCTCATCAAGTAACGCGGTAAAATCTCGTCAAATAACGCGGTAAAATCTCGTCAAGTAACGCGGTAAAATCTCATCAAGTAACGCGGTAAAATCTCATCAAGTAACGCGGTAAAATCTCATCAAGCAGGCAGTGAAAATCCCGTCATCCGTTTACATGTATTTTCTTACTGTTTGTTTGAATTTTGCATGTGTTATTGATATATTTAACATTTAATGAGATTGTATGGTTGTTTGAAAAATTGACGTGTTTGGCACCTCATATGTTGCAATCACAAAATAGTTTACAATATGGAAGAAAGATACACTTGAAGGAGTTAATGCTAACTTATTTTATTTAATCTAGCAAGTTATAAGAGATACAAGTAAGCAGCTTTATGGGATATTAATTTTACAATAGTCAATTAATAATCAATAATAGTCAATCAATACATCAATAATTTATTGATGTGGATCCCCATCCTATGTACCAAGGAAAAGATCATTTTACTTGTGAATCCTGCTGTTACAATTTTAAAATGACCAATGAAATCGTATTACTTTTCCCCCGCTCGATTTCAACCGATCCAACGTCTTCCATCAACGATCACCGCACTCAATCATTGAAGCTTTGGAGAGTGCGTGAATAGGGTCTCTCAATTGTTCGAGTAAAATGGATTTATCGCTCCCTGACCAATACGTGCTCTTACTTCAAGATGTTGTCAAGGAGAATAAACTTCTTCGAGAACAAATGAGGCAGACCATTGAGGCAGGCAAGTCTTCCTTGCAGGTCATTAATGCCAAAGTGGACAAGTTGGCAGCAGTTCAGGCTACTGCGAGCACAAGACGTCCTGTACGACAAACAGGAAGACCAGTTCGAATACCAAGAGTTTGCAGTGTAAGTACAAGTACTGATGTACAAAAATAGAGTGTTTAATAGCGCTGCGTAGATAGTCTTTTGAATATGGCCAAGCGAAAAGGTGGTGAACTGCCGAGATTTCTTGGAAGGATATACAGAATTTTCAAGCGGAGCCCTTCGTCGGAGTAAATTTAAAATGGACTCCGCTCGAAACGTCAGTTCGCCACATTTCGCTTTGCCGTACTGATAAACAGTATTGTTTGAGTTTCTACATGAATAGTTTGAGCAGGGTTGTGCATCCAAGTGAATCGACTAATTATCCCGCGTATTAAATTTACTGTATGAGGGCAGTAGTTTATACGTTAATAGCTAATATTATTTTTTAGAACAACGTTCGTCGAAAATTGAAGACGTTGAAAGCATCGGACGCGAATTTGTCGTTTAGATTTAATGAAAGGTTTGTCATACGTGTTGTTTTATGAAAATATTTTATGTATATGTATTATATATATATGTACATGTATTAATGAGGTTTTGAAAAACTGTCCAAATAACGCAAATAATATAAATAAATAATTTATATATTTTCATTATATGTTTTATAGTCCTGAGTCAGAACAGAACAATATGCTGTTCAGCAAGATGAAAGAAGAACTTGACCATGAGTATGGTGGTCAAGATAAATGCCCTTGGTCAGTCATTGTTCTAAAAGGTAAACTATTAAGCTTGCACAAAAATATGTAGATTGAAAATATGTCTGGTGACCATAAATAAGTCCTGCTAGTTTGTGTGTAGGTTAGAAATTTAAAACTTATGACTGCAACTGCAATTAAGTGGGAGGATGAAGAGATTAGAAGGGATGACTCAAGTACCTTTTCCAAAGATATCACCAGATGCGATTTGATATGGTTTCTAATCTCATATATGAAACTAAACCTTATGTACTAGTAACCCTAACTGTAATATACTAACCCTAATAATTATATAGAAACCCAGCAGGAACTTATGGCACGAACACCCCCAACCATCACCTCTGCTAGAACAACAGCTTTACACCCTGAATACAAAACTAATTGCTCAATTCGCCACTGTGTGCCATCTTTGGAAAAAGTCCTACAGAGTCATCCCATCTAATCTTTACCATGGGAGGTTGGGTTTTATAGGGAAATATTGTAAGCTGTGTGTCAGCCTGGGTAGGACAACTTGCAATCTCATGTTAAGATAATTATATAAGAGATGAAATTCAACTTCAATGGCTATAAATGATATAGCTAACAGGGCTGGCTCACTCTGTATAAACCCCTCCAAGTAACCTAACAAAATGAATTGTTTACAATTGTCTAGAAGCATTCAAGACCTATTTTAAATCATCTAAGGTCAGTCATCTCAGAATTTCAATGGGGAATCATGAGAAGCATGTTCAAGTTTGTAGACGGCGTAATCGGAAGGATGAGGTGTGTTTAATATGTTATATTATATATATATATATATATATAATTGATGGATTGATGGATTGATCGATGATGAATTGATGGATTGATCGATCATCACTCAATTGATCAACTGATCAATAGTAATTGATTTATCTATCTATCTCTGTCTCTGTCTCTGTCTCTGTCTCTGTCTCTGTCTCTGTCTCTGTCTCTGTCTCTGTCTCTGTCTCTGTCTCTGTCTCTGTCTCTGTCTCTGTCTCTGTCTTGTCTCTGTCTCTGTCTCTGTCTCTGTCTCTGTCTTGTCTCTGTCTCTGTCTCTGTCTCTGTCTCTGTCTGTCTCTGTCTCTGTCTCTGTCTTGTCTCTGTCTCTGTCTCTGTCTCTGTCTCTGTCTTGTCTCTGTCTCTGTCTCTGTCTTGTCTCTGTCTGTCTCTGTCTGTCTCTGTCTCTGTCTCTGTCTCTGTCTCTGTCTCTGTCTCTGTCTCTGTCTCTGTCTTGTCTCTGTCTCTGTCTCTGTCTTGTCTCTGTCTCTGTCTCTGTCTGTCTCTGTCTCTGTCTCTGTCTTGTCTCTGTCTCTGTCTCTGTCTGTCTCTGTCTCTGTCTCTGTCTGTCTCTGTCTCTGTCTCTGTCTTGTCTCTGTCTCTGTCTCTGTCTCTGTCTCTGTCTCTGTCTCTGTCTTGTCTCTGTCTGTCTCTGTCTGTCTCTGTCTCTGTCTCTGTCTCTGTCTCTGTCTTGTCTCTGTCTCTGTCTCTGTCTCTGTCTGTCTCTGTCTCTGTCTCTGTCTTGTCTCTGTCTCTGTCTCTGTCTCTGTCTCTGTCTCTGTCTCTGTCTCTGTCTCTGTCTCTGTCTCTGTCTCTGTCTCTGTCTCTGTCTCTGTCTCTGTCTCTGTCTCTGTCTCTGTCTCTGTCTCTGTCTCTGTCTCTGTCTCTGTCTCTGTCTCTGTCTCTGTCTCTGCCTGCCTGCCTGCCTGCCTGCCTGCCTGCCTGCCTGGAACTGTCTCTCTTCCGGTGCAGACGTGTCTTCTCGAGCTCCCGAATATTTTCAAAGATAATATACATCCTTGCCAATTTATATCGCTGTTATGGATAATAATATATCCAGAAATGCTTTATCCTACAATGAAGACTCCAACTACTTCTTATGGTCTGAGGATATCCATTCTTTACAGAAATTCATTGTTAATATCCTTCAGAATGACCAAGGGCAAGAACCGGAAAATGCCGTCATCAACGAAGACAAACATCATAACATGTTTTCCTTTAAAGCGAACGACTGTACAGTCAAACACTATCGAACTACGCAAAAGATTGTTATTCAAGGCCCTGGTAGTTCCAACCTATCAGGAAAACTATCTCAGTTTATCGAAGACGGTGAGGAAACCCTTCAGGAAAGCTTAAGCAACACCATCAGCACGAGTCTTGGAATCAACCAAGCGTCTCTTGGCGAATGTCAACTAAATTCAACCGAGTTTGATTCAACCTGTGTCGCTTCCCAAGATTTTACGTTAAATCAACCTAATTGTGATTGTTTCCTTCTAAAAGCTGAATTAAAAAAAGTTCAACTAGATATTATTCTGTTGAAAAAAGCCGTTGATTCAAATTCTGGTTCAAACTCTCATATGCAAATTGGGGAAGATGATGAGACGAAAATTAAGCTGCGTGACGAAAATGAATTACTTCGTAAAGAGGTCGATCAACTCAAACCAGAGAATAATAATCAATCGAATTTGATTCATAAGCTTGAATCCGAAAAAGCCAGCTTAATTACTTCTCTTAGAATCCTGCATACCGACTTGAGAACAGGCGACGAAGCTGTATCTCAGGCTGCTCAACATGGTAGCGTTAACCAACAAAATAATAACACTCAGAAGCCTAAATCTAAATCGAAGAAGAACAAAAAAAAAAAATGCTCAAGGCCAAGAAGTCCCAAAAGACAACGCCGTTGATAAGTCTCCTGATCAAACGATTGATGATGATTCTGCATTAAACCAAAACCATGCCTCAACTAAATCTGTCGTAATTCTTGGGGATTCGACTATCAAAGGCATAAAATGGTGGAAATTGCCGAAAAATGATAAAGGTCCTCGAATCAATATAAAATCTTTTCCTGACTGTACTGTTGATGATATGGAAAGCTATATGCTACCATCATTACGTAAAGATCCTGACGAAATAATTTTACATGTCGGAACCAATGACCTTAAATCAATGAATCCCCAACAAGTGGCCGAAAGTGTGGTGAACCTAGCTGACAACATTGTACAGAATTCCAAAGCGAAGGTGTCGCTATCTGCTATTCTCCGAAGGTCAGATGATCCGGTGCTGTCAGACAAGGTACCCAAAGTAAACAAGGTATTAAAAACGTTTAGCACTAATAGGGGATGGTCTTTTATTGACCACAATAACATTGACCATAAGTCCTTAAGTAACAGAGGTCTTCATCTGAACCAACAGGGTTCATCTATCTTATCCAATAACTTTATGGCGCACATAAATAAGTCGTTTTGATTAGATGATGTTGACAATTTTAGTGATTATGCAAATCGGAATTGTGGAGTCAGCTATGATACACCTTTGTTACTACCTAAAGTGAGAGGCTTTAAAATTACCAGTTTAAATATTGCAAGCTTAGTCTTGCATATTGACGAATTAAGAATCATGATGGTAGATCAAACTTTGGATATATTAGCGTTAAATGAAACTAGACTTGACTCCACAATATCCGATAATTTAGTTCATATTGAGGGATACATAATAATTAGGCGAGATCGAAATCGCAGTGGAGGAGGAGTTTGTATATATCTTCGCTCGAATATAAATTATCGACTCAGAGCTGATTTAAATAACGAGCCCTTTGAAATACTTAGTATCGATATCTTTAAACCAAATAGTGTACCCTTTAATATCACAGCCCTCTATAGACCTCCCTCTTGCAATGTTGGGTTTTTCTCCAGTTTAGAGAAAATAGTTCAAACTCTAGACGTGGAATCTAAAGAGTTTATTCTTCTTGGTGATCTTAATTGCAATTATATTACTGAAAATTATGATAACCAATTGAACCATCTAAAACAGATCAGTGAAACTTTCCAACTACCCAACTGATTAAAGAACCAACTAGGATAACACCTTCATCAAAAACACTGATTGATGTGATTTTTTCAAATGATCCTTCACGAATCATACTCACAGGAGTTGCTCACATTGGAATAAGTGACCACAGTTTGGTATATGTGGTTCGAAAAATTGCAATTCCAACACAAAATACACATAAGTATGTAACAACAAGATCATTCAAAAATTTTAATGTCGAATCTTTCATTTCTGATCTTAAAGAAGTACCTTGGAATAATTTAAGCCACTGTAATACTTCGGATGAAATGCTAGAAACCTGGCAGGAATTGTTTACATCTATTGCTGACGTACATGCTCCAATAAGAAGCAGAAGAGTCAGAAATAAACAATCACCTTGGATTACATCACAAATAAGAAAAGTGATTATTGATTGTGATAAATTGAAAAAGCGGGCAATCATAACGAACGATGCTAATCTATGGGTTAGTTTTAAGAAAATGAGAAATTTAGTTACAAATAAAGTTAAGGAGGCCAAATCAAGATACTATCACTCACAAATTGAGAAAAATGTGGGCGACTCCAGAGCTATATGGAAAACCGTCAATCAGTTGTCACATCGTAAATACACTAGTAATAGTACTATTAACGAGTTGGTTGTCAATGAAGTATCTTATACTGAACCTTCTGCTCTCTGTGAGATCTTCAATGACCATTTTAGTAATATTGGACCAAAATTGGCAGCGTCTATGACGGATAGTGAGAAAAGTTTTGATTTCTATATTAAGCCTACCAAGTATTCCTTTACTTTACAGCCAATTACGCCTGAGTTTGTTTCAAGTATTCTCCAAAAGATGCCAACTCATAAATCTACAGGTCTAGACAACATATCCTGTAGGCTTCTTAAGGCAGCTGCTCCAGTTATTTGCTTTTCACTGTCAACTATTATTAACAAATCTATAGAGAGTGGTATTTTTCCTTCATGTTGGAAGAACGCGAAAGTCTTCCCTCTCTTTAAGGCTAATGATTGAACGGACCCAAATAATTATAGACCAATTTCGGTATTGCCGGTAATGTCTAAGATCTGTGAAAAAGCTGTATATGGCCAACTTTATGGTTATTTAACTGAACATAAATTATTGGCAAAATATCAGTCAGGTTTTCGTTCATTACACTCTACGGTTACAGCTCTGTTGGATGCTACCAACGAGTGGTATTTAAACATGGATGAAGGCCTGATGAATCTTGTCGTATTTCTCGATTTGGCAAAGGCATTCGATACTGTTTCTCATAATATCTTATTACAAAAACTAAAATACTATGGTGTCGATGGCCTTACTCTCAATTGGTTTGAGTCATATTTAACAAATAGGCAGCAGCAATGTGTTGTGGGGAACTGCACGTCAAAACCTAGAAAATTGACCTGTGGTGTACCACAAGGATCTATATTAGGACCACTACTATTTTTGATATATATCAACGATCTTCCTGCGTGTCTTCAGTGTACAACATCGCGCATGTATGCTGACGATACCACTTTGAGTGCTGCTTCAAAATCAACAATTGACCTTCAACAAAAAGTTAATTGTGACCTAAATAATGTCAAAACATGGTTGCTATATAATAAACTTAGTTTAAATGTATTGAAAACTGAATACATGTTCATTGGTTCAGAATTTAGATTGTCTAATTTAGGCCGTGTTTCATCTCTAATATTTGACGACCAACCAATAAAGAGAGTAACGACTGCCAAGCACCTGGGGGTAGTTTTAGATGATAATTTAGCCTGGCATGAACAAATTTATCATATTTGTAAAAGAGTAGGTCGCTCGATAAACTGCCTCAAGCAAGCACGAAAATTTGTTCCAAAGAACATATTGTTGGTCATCTACAACTCACTTATCTTGCCATTATTTTATTATTGTGATGCCGTATGGGCAAATTTGAATAAGGGCCTTTCTAGCAAATTACAAAAACTGCAAAATCGTGCGGCTCGCATCATTACTTTTCAAGGATATGATATCAGGTCAAGCGATATTTTAAATCAATTAAACTGGGATCAGTTGTCTGTTAGAAGAAGTAAACGGATATGTGTTATAATGAATAATATCATTAGTGGGACTGTACCTGACTATCTTAGCCAAATGTTTATGAAAAGTGATGAAATTAACTCATACAGGCAAAGGTTAAGAGAAAGTGAAAATAATTTAATTATTACTTGTATTCCAAAAACAGAATATTGTAAGAAAAGTTTTTCCTATAGAGGTCCAAAACCTTGGAATTCACTTCCAAATGAGCTTAAACTCATGCGGAATAAATATCAATTCAAAAATAAACTATCTGCCTGCCTGCCTGCCTGCCTGCCTGCCTGCCTGCCTGCCTGCCTGCCTGCCTGCCTGTCTGTCTGTCTGTCTTGTGTATATTTTAATACACAAATTATCACTTTATGGTGTATGCGATTCGTCCTTGAATTGGTTTAAGTCCTATATTACGAATCGTGTACAAAGATGTATTGTAAATGGTCACTTGTCTGAGCAAAGAACGCTAAAATGCGGTGTGCCACAGGGCTCGATCCTCAGTCCATTATTGTTTTTAATCTACATAAATTATCTCCCTTGTTGTTTAGAGAATTCTAATGCTAGATTGTATGCCGATGACACTAACATAACAACAACGGGTTCGTCAATTGTAGAAATAACCAATTCTGCTGAAGCTGACTTACAAAATATTAAGGAATGGCTAATTGCTAATAAACTCAGTTTAAATGTCACCAAAACAGAACAGATGTTCATTGGATCAGATCATAACTTAAGTAAGATTAGAGAAGACACACCGATACTTTTAGACAATAAACCTATTAAAAGGGTCAAGGCATCAAAATCTCTAGGTATCTATATTGATGAAAGGGTTGTCTTGGCATGACCAAATAAATGAAATGTCAAAAAAAAATAACAAAAGCAATTGGGGGACTACGTCAAGTAAGACAGTTTGTGCCTATACAAACTGCCATAATAATGTACAACAAGTCTTTAATCCAACCACTTTTTGATTATTGTGACATTGTTTGGGATAATATGCCTTTAACAACAGGTGAGAGATTGCAAAAATTACAAAATCGTGCTGCTCGTGTTATTACCTGTCAAAGTTATGAAGTCAGATCCAATGACATCCTTCAACAATTAGGATGGAAAACATTGTCTGAGAGGCGATATATTCACAAGGCTAACATGATGTTTAAAATATTCCATGGTAACGCACCTAGTTATTTGATGGAGTATTTTACTAAGTCTACTGTGAATAATGCATATGATCTGAGAAATAGAGATGACTGTTTAGTTCTTCCGAAACCACGAACCGAATACCTTAAGAAGAGTTTTCAGTACGCGGGCACCAAATTATGGAATAATCTCCCACCTAATATCAGATCACAAAATAATTTTAGTACTTTTAAACGAGAAATAATCGATAATTATTTGTAAATACCCGTTTTATTTTATGAATATCGATCCTTCAAAATGTAATAATATTATATAGGTAATCGTATTGTATAGTTCCAATTTTAATGTTTTTAGCTAGTGTAGTTTTTAATGTAATTAATTATGTAATTTTTTCGTGTACTTAGTCATTTTTAGAGATCTCGGCTTTCATGTAAAGCAGTTTGTCTGCATGTCTGTCTGTCTGTCTGTCTGTCTGTCTGTCTGTCTGTCTGTCTGTCTGTCTGTCTGTCTGTCTGTCTGTCTGTCTGTCTGTCTGTCTGTCTGTCTGTCTGTCTGTCTGTCTGTCTGTCTGTGAGCCATTGGAAATTGCCGAAGCGATCGTTAAAATATGTGAGAAGATTGAACATTCATCTCCCAATACCAAAATTGCTGTATCGGAACTGACGACACGTAAAGACTCCAGAGAGCTCAACGAAGGAAGACTTGCTGTCAACAAAATCCTGCACTCTTTTGCCAAGACTCGTGATTGGAAAGTGATTGTGCATGACAAGGTAGATAGCAGTTGCCTGAATGGACGAGGTTTGCACCTTAATAACAGGGGTATCCTAACTCTGGCAAAGGATTTCAAGCAGTTTTTGAACAATAACAATTGACCGGAATCAGATCACAGTACTATAAATGACGGTGAGAAAATTCCAAAGGTGAGAGGCTTTAAAATGATTTAAAATGATTAAGCTTACCTCTACATATTGATGAATTACGAATTTGGTTGAATGACCAAAATATAGACTTGATAGCTATTAATGAGACGAGACTTGACCCAGCGATAAGTAGCTCTACAATAAAACTAAGTAATTATGAAGTCTTTCGGAAGGACAGAAATCGTAATGGAGGTGGCGTTTGTATCTTCCTCCATAACAAAAACAATTTTAGAGTTCGAACTGATCTAGAATCTAATGAAATTGAGGCAATTTGCATAGAAATTTTGAAACCTAATAGTAAACCTTTCGCTGTCATTGCTGCATATAGGCCCCCAGGGCAAGATCCTGACCTTTTCTTTACCGGATTATTGAAAATGATTGAAGTTTTAGATTACGAAGGGAAAGAAATTTATATTTTAGGCGATCTTAACTGTAATGTACTGGATGAAAACAATAACAGAGCAAAATTAGCTCTTCAATCAGCAACTGAAATTCACCAGTTGGATCAGTTGATAACTGAGCCAACTCGAGTAACTGAAAATTCCAAATCATTAATTGATGTCATTGTGACCAACAATGTCAAAAGAGTGACCGCCTCAGGCGTAATACATCTGGGAATAAGCGCTCACAGCTTAATATTTGCTATTAGAAAAGTTGCTATCCCTAGTAAAACAACACATACCACTGTCAAAATAAGAAACCTAAAGAGATTTGATCCGAATAAGTTTAGAGATGACCTACGAAGACTACCTTGGCATGAACTGAGTGATATAAATGATCCTAATATCAGGTGGGAGATGTGGAAAAACATGTTTCTGTCTAGCGTAGATAAGCATGCGCCTTTCAAAACTAAAAGAATTAAAAACAAGAAAAGCCCATGGCTGACGGCTGAATTGAAGCATTCGTTAATTGAACGCGACAGCCTTAAAAGAACGGCCATAATATAGTCTGGCGATCAGGGTGATTGGCAAAGGTTTAAGAATGCTAAAAACAAGTGTAATAATCAAATAAGAAAAACAAAAAAAGATTTTTATTATCAACATATTAGTGAAAATTCTGGAAATACGAAAGAAATTTGGAAGGTAATAAATGAAATAGGATCCCGTAACACCAAATCAGATAACAATATTTTGAGTCTTAAAATTGGGGAAAAAACAATTACTGACCCAGATGAAGTTTCACTTTGCATAAATAATCATTTTGCTGAGATAGGGCCAAAATTAGCTGCATGTCAAGAGAGAGCAACAAAATTATTTACAGATTATATAAAACCAGTTGACTCTTCCTTTTCATTAACTCCCATCTCAGCCACGACAGTTTTCAAATTACTGGCGTCAATGTCTGAACATAAAGCTACTGGACTTGACGGAATACCATGTAAGTTATTGAAAGAAGCTGCGTCGGTAATTGCTGTTCCACTTTGCGACATGTTTAATTTATCAATCCAAATTAGCATATTCCCAAGTGACTGGAAACTCGCTAAGGTTATTCCCGTATATAAAAGTGGTATTAAGGAAGACGTCAACAATTATAGGCCTATCTCTTTAATCTCGGCAGTCGCAAAAGTTTTCGAGAGAATTGTATATGACCAACTCTATGAATATGTTTCTAAAAATAATTTACTATCTAATGCTCAATCTGGATTTAGGCCATCGCACTCTTCAGCAACAGCGTTATTAGATGCTACGATAGAATGGTTTAATAATATGGACCAAGGACGATTAAACTCTGTGGTTTATTTAGATTTGGCCAAAGCTTTTGATACAGTTGACCATAATATTTTAATACACAAATTATCACTTTATGGTGTATGCGATTCGTCCTTGAATTGGTGTAAGTCCTATATTACGAATCGTGTACAAAGATGTATTGTAAATGGTCACTTGTCTGAGCAAAGAACGCTAAAATGCGGTGTGCCACAGGGCTCGATCCTCGGTCCATTATTGTTTTTAACCTACATAAATGATCTCCCTTGTTGTTTAGAGAATTCTAATGCTAGATTGTATGCCGATGACACTAACATAACAACAACGGGTTCGTCAATTGTAGAAATAACCAATTCTGCTGAAGCTGACTTACAAAATATTAAGGAATGGCTAATTGCTAATAAACTCAGTTTAAATGTCACCAAAACAGAACAGATGTTCATTGGATCAGATCATAACTTAAGTAAGATTAGAGAAGACACACCGATACTTTTAGACAATAAACCTATTAAAAGGGTCAAGGCATCAAAATCTCTAGGTATCTATATTGATGAAAGGTTGTCTTGGCATGACCAAATAAATGAAATGTCAAAAAAAATAACAAAAGCAATTGGGGGACTACGTCAAGTAAGACAGTTTGTGCCTATACAAACTGCCATAATAATGTACAAGTCTTTAATCCAACCGCTTTTTTATTATTGTGACATTGTTTGGGATAATATGCCTTTAACAACAGGTGAGAGATTGCAAAAATAACAAAATCGTGCTGCTCGTGTTATTACCTGTCAAAGTTATGAAGTCAGATCCAATGACATCCTTCAACAATTAGGATGGAAAACATTGTCTGAGAGGCGATATATTCACAAGGCTAACATGATGTTTAAAATATTCTATGGTAACGCACCTAGTTATTTGATGGAGTATTTTACTAAGTCTACTGTGAATAATGCATATGATCTGAGAAATAGAGATGACTGTTTAGTTCTTCCGAAACCACGAACCGAATACCTTAAGAAGAGTTTTCAGTACACGGGCGCCAAATTATGGAATAATCTCCCACCTAATATCAGATCACAAAATAATTTTAGTACTTTTAAACGAGAAATAATCGATAATTATTTGTAAATACCCGTTTTATTTTATGAATATCGATCCTTCAAAATGTAATTGCGTTCGACGAAGGAGAACGCTTCCTAATCGTGACGTCACGGCTGGATGCTATGTCCTTTTGAGATTTTTGGATGTGGCATTTGCCTCACTCTCGTGTTTAGCATTTGCCTCGTTTTCGTGTATATGGTATTTGCCTCGGTTTCGTGCCGCGTCTTAATTTCCATGTGCTCTCCATATATTGCGATTTGCGAAGACAAAAGCCAGGAGATTTTGACTGCTGTTTTGGGTTTTTATTGTGAAGGTAAGTGGAGTTGTGTTATTTTTTTTACATTTAAGTGTTAAATATGATTAAAGATACTTATCAAAGCATCAAGAATTTGTCTTGCCGTGTTTTATCGATTAGAAATCCGACATTTCAATTCGCTTATTTCGCTACCAAACCACATGCTTTTTGTCAGCTAGAGTTCACAGCAGATTTAACTTCGCTCTGCTTAATAAAGGGTTTGGATACAAGTCCAGCATATTCTCTTTGGTCATTGAATGTTGAAGAAGTAAATGTTGTTAAGCATTTGAAGTTGCAGAGTTGTGTTGAAAAATATGAGTTTCAAAGCATGACAAATAAATACACAAATCCCAGTTATTTGGCTGGGTTGCCTTTGGGCAAAAAGACCATGTCTATAGTAGGTGGTCACACAAATAAATACACAAATCCCAGTTATTTCGCTGGGTTGCCTTTGGGCAAAAAGACCATGTCTATAGTAGGTGGTCACACAAATAAATACACAAATCCCAGTTATTTCGCTGGGTTGCCTTTGGGCAAAAAGACCATGTCTATAGTAGGTGGTCACACAAATAAATATACAAATCCCAGTTATTTTGTTGACACAATGAACCTATTTAGTAATTTTAGTAATCATAGACAAGCAGAGCGAAGTTTTTCTGACGAATTCAGCTCCATTTTTCATGAACATCTTTTGCCATGTTTGATTACCAAAAATGACACGTGTGGTACCAATGAAACTTCTGATGCTTTGATAAATTATTGTGTGGGAACCTTTGTGAGAGAAAAATCCTCTAAGTCTAAATTACGTGGTGGTATGTATTCAGCAAATAATAACAGCAATTTTCCCTGGAATGTTTTGGAAAATAAGTTAGCTTTAATAGGTCGAGTGCCATATGACTGTGGAAGTTCACCTGGTGACTGCTTTTTTGCATCCTTAGGACATGGTCTTTATAAAAATCCTGATTGCCATCTTGATGTTCGTAGTGCAGGCATTACACCATTTGATGCATAATCCTGAGTTATATATTGAAAGTCTTGCAAATATTTCATGGGAAAATTATATTGAAGAAATGTCACAACCTGGAACGTGGTGTGATAATATCATTATTCAAGCAGTAGCAAATGCTTTAAGCTGCACTATTCATATTACTGATTCCAGTCCAAATGCTAATGCAACCATTGTAAACCCAATTAGTTTACACCAGAGGCAAAAAATTGTATTTCTAGGTTATGTAACTGACATACATTATGTTTCCACTTTACCAAATGAAAGTGCGGGTAATCAGACAGATAGTAAAAGAAAGGAAATGCGGGAGAAAAAGAGAGTTTATGCTAAAAAATGGCGATCTGATGAAACTGCGAATGCAAAAAGGATTCGGCTTGACAAAGTGGCAGAGCAAAAAAATCAAAAATGTTGCTCAACATGTTGAAGAGCTTGCATCAATTTTGCCAAGATATCCCAGGGACTTGTCTATTATTGTAGTTAAGATGAAGGGTAAAGATAACACATTTAAGGATGTTAAGGTCAGAAGAGAAAAAGTGCATCATGCATTGCTATGGCTTTTGAGAAATAATCCACATTATAGTAATGTGACTATCAATCAACATGCCTTGGAATCACTCCCTATTGATGGTGTGCCATCTGATATAATGACAGTTGCGTCTGAAAATGATATTTTGTCAGACGAAATTATTTCGCCTGACTTAGGCCCTTCCAGTGATAACATTGAAGACAAAGTCTACAATGAGACAACAGAAACGAGTAGCTTTATGCCAGCCTGTGAAAAACAGAAAACAGAAGTAGATGCAATAAAAAATCAATTATTTCCAAATGAGCCAATGAACTGGCCCACTGTTGATAACTTGCCTATAAATGAATATCAGACATCATTTCTGGCTACATTGGCATTTCCTACATTATTTCCCACAGGTAAAGGGGATCCAACAAATCCATCACTTTTAAAGGACATTCCCTTAGGTGAGAAAGTAAAGCATCTTGTTAAATTTGCTGAGCAGATTAATGGCGAATGGATTTTCCGATTTGCCAGTCATGGGCGTTTAATATGATACAGAGAAAACGAACCTTGCAACAAAGTGGAATGTTTCTTAAGCAAAATCCAGGTGAAGCTCACTTGACAATAGATGAACTGCGTGAAATGGCAGCAGGTGATAACAGCAATGCATTTATTTCTAAGATATCTCGATATGTAGCAAATATTGCTGGCTCTAATGCTTACTGGTATAAGGTGAGGGAAGATCTCAAAGCCATTGTAACAACTGTTGGGACTCCTACATTTTTCTTTACATTTTCTTCGGCTGATATGCATTGGCCAGAGTTGCATAGGCTATTAGCAAATGAAAATGGTACTAGTGAAGAAAGGCGACAAGCTGTGATAAAAAATCCACATTTAGTGGATTGGTTTTTTACACAAAGAGTAGAAAGCTTTATCAAACACTGGTTGTACAAAACACTTGATGCCAAGTGGCACTGGTATAGATTTGAATACCAGGCAAGAGGAAGCATACATTGCCATGGCATTGCTAAACTAAACAATGACCCTGGTTTGTGTGATCTCACCAAGACTGCCCTTAAAGGATTCTTAGCTCACAAATACAAAGATGAGAACAAAGATAAAAATACATCTGACCTTGACAATGATATTATTGTTGGTAACAAAGCTGAGAACAAAGATAAAAATACATCTGAGCTTGACAATGATATTACTGTTGGTAACAAAGCTGCTGAAACAGCTTGTAAGTATGTTGACTGGTTGCTTTCCACAGTTAACCCAAATCCACCAGACGATGCTTTATGGGTAAGACCAAGAATTCATCCATGTCAAAAGCATTATCAGGATGTTGCAGATTGTGATATGCATGACGATTTTTGTGATCTGTTAAATATGGTTCAGCGCCATACACGTTGTAGTACTAGCTATTGCTTAAGAAAAAAGACAACGGATTCTGAACCAAAATGTAGATTCAATTTTCCAATGGATACATGCTCTAAGACAAGGTTAGACTTTGAAGAAGTTCATACTAAAGGTAATGAGCCACAATATAAGGCAAGAATTGTCACCAGAAGAAATGATTCTCGGCTGAATAACAACCAGCAGCTCCAACTACAAGGTTGGAGAGCCAATTGTGACATACAAGTAGTTATCGACCATTATGCTTGTGTTCAGTACCTCACTAAGTATGCTGCTAAGGGTGAACCCAGAACACCTATGCTTAAAGCAGCATTCAACAGAATCATGAATAATGCTCCAAGCAATGATAATCCTCACAAAGCTATTAAAAAAGTTGTTATGAAAACTATTGGTGAAAGAGATTATGCTGCACAAGAAACAATGCACCATTTGCTCTCACTAAAGCTTCACAGCTCTAGCTTTAGAGTAATACCAGTTAGTTTAAATGGCTCTCGTAGAATTAACACATCAACTCAAGAAGCTGACGTTTGCTCAAGCAATTCTCTTCTTGATGTCTATGCTAATCGTGCACAATACAATAGTGCAACTGTTGCAACCAAATTAAATTTTGTTCAGTTTGCAACACAGTTTAAGGTTGTGAATAATAAGCTAACCAGACTTCCAGATGATGTTATTCCTAGAATTTTTCCAAACTATTCATGCAATCCAAGAGGGTCAAATTTTCCTCAGTATTGCAAATATCAGTTGTTAAGATACAAGCCTTGGAAAATAACACAAGAAAATGCTTGGGATAATGAAGAATCATCAGATGAAAACATGATAAATAAATGGCAAGAATTTCTTCAGACAGCATATGCAAAGGAAAATGTCCCTGACTGGTTTGACAAACTTCAATCAATTGTTCAAAACCAACAAGAATCAGAAAATCTGAATCTTGATGAACAGCCTGAAAATATTCGTGAAGAGTGGATGATCATATCTCATTTACATATGCCTTTCTCTGATTCGTGCCGAACAAATGTAGAAATTGCTTATGAATGGAACAGTGATAGGGCTAATTATTCTGAGCAACAAATTGGTGAAATGCCAGTGTGGATAAAAAATATGAGAGAGGGGAGTGATCAAGTCTTACATGAAAACAATGAAAACATAGATGTTGATACATTCAGTGAAATGCAAGAACTCGCATACAACATTGTCAGGTCTCACTTTAATGACATATCTTCAAATAGAACCCCACTTGTACTCATTATTAATGGAGTAGCAGGTACTGGTAAGAGTTACCTTATAAATGCTATCTGTACACTGCTAACTACCAAATGTGCGGTCACAGCAACAACTGGTAAAGCTGCCTTTAATATAAATGGGGTAACAGTGCACTCTCTCTTAAAGTTACCAGTTGGCTCAAGGGGAAATAAGAATCTTACAGGCCAGAATTTGATTAGATTACAAGAGTCTTTACATAACATTGATTATATTATAATTGATGAATATTCAATGCTTGGTCAAGTAACATTTGGCTGGATAGATAGGCGATTAAAACAATCATCTGGACTACAAGATAAACTGCTTGGCGACAAATCAGTTATCTTATGTGGAGATCCAGCTCAGCTGCCCCCTGTGGCAGACAAACCACTTTATCATGCAATACCAACCAATGGTATTGGTGAACAGGGTTATCTAACGTATAAGATGTTTGATAATGTTGTTAAACTCAATGTTAACCAGCGTGTACAGGGACATAATCCAGAACAAACACGCTTTAGAGAATTGCTCTTGAGATTAAGAAAAGGAGAATCAACAGTAGATGACTGGAAACTGTTAACTAGACAGCCATCAAATGTTGATAATTTGTCTGAATTTAAGGATGCTACAAGATTGTTCTACAGCAATGAGGAAGTTGGCAACTATAATCATGAACAGCTTATCAAACTCCTGCAACCTGTTGCCCAAATGACTGCTAGGCATTCATCTGCTACTGCAAAAAATATATCTGCTGATGACTTTTCAGGTCTTCAACCATTACTTTTTTTTTGCTAAAGGTGCAAAAGTAATGCTCACAATGAATGTATGGCCAGCAGTGGGTCTTTGCAATGGTGCAACAGGGACTGTCATACATTTTATATATCAGAATAACCATCAGCCACCTGACCTGCCAATAGCAGTTATTGTTAAATTTGATAATTACCGAGGCCCATCGATTAGTGAGACACTTCCATCTTGTGTGCCAATATGCCCAGTTACTACTTCAGCGCAGTTACCTGATGGTTTCCATGAGAGACAACAGCTTCCCCTTAGATTAGCGTGGGCAATAACAATTCACAAAAGTCAAGGACTTACTTTATCTAAAGCCTGGATAAATATTGGGAAAACAGAAAGAACGCCAGGAACCACATATGTGGCTCTTAGCAGAGTGAAATCATTATCCTCATGTGTTATTGAACCAATAAGCTACGAACGATTAACAAGTTTAAAATCTTCTAAAACGTTGGAGTATCGACTAAATGAAGAAGTCAGACTTGATAAAATGGCTGAAGTAACTTTTAACCGATTTCAGTAGGTGAAATTGACCTATACGTCTGTTTCATAAGGGCCCGTATATTACTCTCTGAAAATTATGATCGCAACATACCCAATGTACATGTTGTTGTCGTAATTATTTGTTCAATTTAAATTTGTTCAACAACTGCCTTCATTGCATGCAATTGTATTGTTTACTGGCTTCTAGGTAACGTTCTGTTACTGTTTATGGTAATACTAAAATGTCCATTTTACTCACCACTGTTTTCTATTTTTTATTTAGATTGTTAAACCTATACTGCTACTTGTGTCGTTCTTTTTTTGTTCACTAATGGAAGATTCTAACAAGGCTCCTCAAGGTATGTAAGTTACGAGTCCAACAGTATTTATCACGTAGAATTGAAGTGCAGGTTATAAAGTAAATGAACCCAAAACATTAGAACTCGACACATTTTCAGACTAAGAATGAGATTTTATTTTTAGTATGAAGATGTCTTCATTTAATTAGATAAAACTTTACGTTTTTGAATAAACGTCCTTTCACATATATAGAGGATATTACACGGCGGCGCGAAGATATGACTTTTATCTTTGAGTGGTGAAAACAATATTTTACGAACGAGCGCAGCGAGTGAGTAAAATATTGTTTTTAACATGAGAAGATAAAAGTCATATCTTCAAGCCACCGTGTAATGTTCTGTTTATTATATAGTCCCAAGCAAAAAATTGTGAAATTTCACGCTCAAAAGCAAATTGTCAAATTGTCACGTGATCGATATCTTCACTAGTGAAGATATGAAAAATATCTCACTGTGTATTTTTCAGTATCTCACTCTCTACTATATAATAATATGTGTTTATGGCTGTATAAAAAGTAGTAATATATATGGTCTTTTTCATAGCCCTGCCGCAAGATACGACAATGAACTGCTACCTGCACAACATATCAGAGGTGAAAAATGCTACAGGATCGCAGAAAAAGTATTTTAACTGCATTGCTCAGGGTAGTGACAAACCAGTCAGGGCAGTTTGCTTTTCACCCGAAAAAAGGCCCGAGCTTCAAGCAATTGCAACAACAAAAAGTCCCGTCAAACTTAAGAATTACAAGCGAGCCAATAGCGGAGATGATGACTTAACAATAACGAAGTTCACCAAAATCACCCCTCTGGATCAGAAGGAAATCAGCTTTCCCTATTCGGAAGAGCTATCAGCAGCTGCAGTTGGAAATCCTGTGAAAATATCATCAGTTCCAAACCTTGCTTCTGAACAACTCATCTTCGTCAAAGCGAAAGTTCTTAAAATTTCTGGTGTGAAATTTCTGTCAACACGATTTGGGAAACTGAAAAAGCAAGATGTCATCGTTGCAGACACAACTGCTCACATCAAATTAGTTCTCTGGAGTGACCACGTAAACTCTCTTCAACAAGACAAAACGTACCAACTAAAGAACGTGAGAATCAAGTCTACGAAGTACGAGTCCTACCTTAATACTCCAAGGAATGAGGATTTTAAAGCAGAAGAAGTCGAACCATTCGCAGTACCTGTTGCCGTATATGAAGATGAAGTTGATACCTCGATGAAAGTAGAGTCTGTAATTATTGGCGTTCAACAAGCCTCCAAATCGTTGTCCTGTAACGGCTGCCAGAAACGCACCGTTGAAATCGTTGATCCTAGCAAAGCTGTGTGCAACTCGTGTAAATTGATGCAATTACCATCAACCTGTGACGTTTCCTGGTCTTTACGTCTTCTCCTAAAACCACAGGAATCCCACAAAAACCTCCACCTGAGACTTGACAGTAATATGACTGAAACTCTTGTGCAACTACTCGATCCGACTTTCGTATTGCCATCGACGACAGAAGACGAGATTATTATGCTAATCCTGCAATCCAATGATAAATCTCTCAACTTCACGTATGATTCTCTAACCAACCAAGTGACTGAAATTGGCTTTTGGTAAAATCGATTGTATGGGACTCCAACTTGTTGAACTCTGTTATATACTGTGCGTTATTGACATTGTTAAAGTTAGGGTTGCTGTTGTAAAACCTTTGGTCTTCGTATAAACTCGAACACGATAAAGTATTGACATTCAGGTTAAAACTTGACAACATTGATATTGTAATGAAGCCAGGACGGACGTTGTTGACTTTGTAATTCAACATTATTTAGGTTTATAGTTGTGTTAACCTGTTAAAATTCCCTTGGAAGTTGAATAGGCATCTACAGTGTTAACGTTAGGGTTGCTGTTGTAAAACGTTTGGTCTTCATATAAAGTCGAACACGATAAAGTATTGACATTGTTAAAACTTGACAACATTGATATTGTAATGAAGCCACGATGCTGTTGACTTTGTAATTCAACATTATTAAAGGTTTATTGTTGTGTTAACCTGTTAAAATTCCCTTGGAAGTTGAATAGGCCTCTACAGACGCCATTTTGAAAACAAATGGCGAGGGAGGGGGAGGCCTGGACTACAAAACAATGCTAAAGATTAGCACTATTTTCCATCCAGCAAACTGACCTGACGTCATTTTTGGAAGATGGAAGATGTGTTAAATGGCTATGTAACTAACCCAAACCCCACTGTAACCCTAACCGCAACCCTAACCGAATTAATAAAAAATCCGAAAAGAAACGACTTTAGAAAATCGATAAGGCGGTTTGCTGGATGGAAAATAGTGCTAACCAATGCTAAACAGCTGAACAGTATGCTTCTATGTTGCTCATTAATACAAGACTACAATCCTGTGCAAAAATGTTTTGGAAAACATTTTCTCGCTCATCCCCTGTCTTCTTTCCCCTCCCCCCATTAGCAATGTTGATTATCGTGACAGCACTACCTTGTGCACACAAAAATAACAATTTTCAACATTGATATGGGGGAAGGGGGGAAGAACAGTTCACATATCATTGAGAAACTCCGAAAAATATGCATTTTCCAAAAATTTTTGCACACGATTGTAGTTAAGCCTATCTTATTCAACAAGTCAAAACAATTCTCTAAACAATTTAAAATTCACTTCGAACGCACTTCACTAATCTCTGATTATTTCTAGTAATATTATATAGGTAATCGTATTGTATAGTTCCAATTTTAATGTTTTTAGCTAGTGTAGTTTTTAATGTAATTAATTATGTATAGAGATCTCGGCTTTCATGTAAAGCAGTTTGTCTGCATGTCTGTCTGCATGTCTGTCTGTCTGCATGTCTGTCTACATGTCTGTCTGCATGTCTGTCTGCATGTCTGTCTGCATGTCGGTCGGTCCGTCGGTCCGTCCGTCTATCTAATTATATATATATATATATAATTATATTTAGAACAAAGTTTACTAGTCCGATGCTCTACCAATTGGGAGCTGGTGGTCAAGTGATTGTACTGAATGAAATAACCCAACTACCATCATTTGACCACCAGCTCCCAACTTGACCTGTAGCTCAGTTGGTAGAGCATCAGACTAGTAAACTGAACGTTGTAGGTTCGAATCCCAGCTGGGCCAAGTAGAGTTTTCTCCACTTGTCCGGTATGGTTCCTCACTCGGAGTAACACCTAATATCAATACAGTAAACACCCGCGTGTAAGAATAAGACCGTCTGGGAATACATGTAACCCCATTCTCAAGCTTGGATCTTGTGAGTAGAGTTTAGTTGTTCTCTCCTGTGCTCTGAGGATTTTTTGCTGGGTTCTCCGGTTTTTAATCCTCACCTCCACAGAATCAACACCATCTGTGATAGGAGTGGCACCCACCCCTGCTTTAGGGTAGTAGCCAGTGAAAGACAAGCCTTCTGCCTCCTTCGACTATGGTCAACCAATATATATATATATAAAGTATGAAGTATAGTTTTACCTTAAAGTCTTCGCTACCAGAGGTTTCACCCTAAACGGGATCATCAGGTGACTGAAAAATATCGGTTAGTGGGCTGCTTAAATGCGTTAGTTGGGGCGTGGGTGTGGGCGTTGCGCGCATTCCTTTGATTGTTTAGGTGTTGATCCGAAATCTGTTTTTGTGCCGACACGTCGAAACTATTTCTGATCTTTTGTTTAGTAAGAGTTGTTTGTCTGCCTTCATGATGAAAAGTTTTTCGTCCAAACATAAATTGCATCTTTTTTATCCTCCCGTGTAAGAAATTGAGTGTTTTAGTATAGACCAGGTTATGTCGAAACTTTGGGTTTTTTCTTTTAGATTCCAAATGTATTTCGAAAGTTCCGTCTCATTTGAATACTTTTTATTCTGGAAAGATTTAGTATGGTTACGATATCGCTCTTTAAATGTACTTGCTGTCATGCCAATGTATTGCTTAGTGATGTTCGTGTTACTTATGGAAATAGATGCCTTGTATACTATGTTGTTTGTCATGCATTGCCCACGTAGGGGGCAATTGTCCTTAATCCTGCAATTGCAACTGCTTGTAACTATGCTTCGTGGCTTGCTTTTCCTGATTGTGCGTGAATTATGTTTCGTGATAATAGACTTGACGTTGTTCATGCAACTATAGCTAATCTTGACTGTGTTTCTGTTAAAAAGTTTGTGAAGCTTGTGTCCTGGTGGAAAGTGCTTGTCAATAAGGCTAAGAAAGTTGCGTCCTATGTTTGTTTTGACATTTTTGTTAAATGGAGGATTAAACCAGATGATATTGCGGTGTCTATTTCTGCGTGTTTGCTGTGGTGCTTCTTATGTGTAGTTTAGCTCATGGTTGAAATTGCTGCGCCTTAATGCATCTTGGTAAATTGGTGCGGTTTCATGGAATGTCCGCTCGTCAGACGAGAGGAGGGAAATGCGCTTGTTGATTGATGTAGGTAGCTGTCTTAAAATGCTTGGTGGGTGGTTTGATTGCTTGTTTATGTATAATGGATCGTCATTGGGCTTTCGAAAAGGTTTGTATTTTCCATTGCTTAGGTCGAAAGTAACGTCTAAAAAGTTTACTGAAATTAAATTTGCTTCTGCCGTGATTTTTAAGCCAAACTGTTCGAAACTTTTGTGAAGATCTTTTCTTGTTTTGTCTGCCAATCGTGCGGTCTTATTTTTTAGTATTGCCAATCCGTCGTCTCTATATAGGCCAATATTTTGGTTGCCAAACTTTTTCCCTAGGTCGTTTAGAATGAAAAGGCCTACTAAT